>WBNM01015161.1:0-20363 GCA_013399055.1 Ramphastos sulfuratus | reverse complement strand
TTCTGGCTCAAACCAGGACAACAATTCCATCTCTCTCTCAGCCTGTCCTCATCAAAGAGATGCTCCAGCCTTCTGATCACTTTTGTGGCCTGCCAGTAGTCTGTTCTCCTTTCCCTACAACTCCTTGCAAGGGCAGACCACCAGATTTATGTTCCTGACAACTTCATTTGCAACAGGGAAGCACCTAGCCCTTGGAAACTACAGTGGTGCAGAGTTCTTGGTAGGGAGTGCAGAAAGCCAGGCAAATGGTTTTGGTTAAACTGTAAGTCACAAGCTGTCATGTGCTAGTTATCTGCAGAGCACCTCATAAAGGCAGGATGTCTTCTAGGGAGAGATCTCACAGGCATCTCCCAGAACAGGGAAGAGAAATCACAGAATCATAGAATGGCTTGAGTTGGAAGGAACATTAAGGATCATCTAATTCTAAATCTAAATCAGGAGGGGGTCCTGATTTAAGTCCCTCTAGACCAGATTGCTCAGAGTCTCATCCAGCCTAGTCTTAAATCTGTCCAGGGATGAGGTGTCCACAACTTCTCTGGGCAACCTATTCTAGTGTCTCACCACCCTCATAGTAAGGAACTTCTTCCTGATGTCCAATCTAAATCTCCCCTGCTCTAGTTTGAAGCCATTGCCCCTTGTCCTATCACCACATGCCCTTGTAAATGGTTCCTCTCCAGCTTTCCTGTAGGCCCCCTTCAGGTACTTCAGTCTTTGATGGTGTTTGACAGCAGAGCATTTGGGATGTTGCTCCCTACTGAAAATCTTCTCCCCAACGAGTTCAGGTGCAAAGGTTTGCTTATAAAAATCATTTTGGTAGAGCCACACTAGCAGTGACATGCTCTGTCTTCATGCCATCCCCTACTCTAAGTTACTTACTAAGGGGTTTTTTTTAACCCTCCTTTTTTTTTCTTCTTGTAGAAAAACTTTAAATGGATCTATATTTAGAACTGGCTGCATGCTGCTTGAAGATCTTCTGACAGCAAATAATGATCTTAACAGAGCCCCCTGTTATGTATATATCAGGATTGTTCCGTTGTTTGAAACTTGAAGAAGGTTCGTGGGGTCGATTTCCTTCCCCTCACCTCAAGCAATAACCAATCTTGGTGTAGGGTAGCTGAATTTGAGCCAGACAGGGTCTTCCTGAAGATGGGCTTGCTTCAGAAATACAAGTGACACTGAAAGCTGTGCAGCAATGGAGTTTAACCCTTCTTCCTCCCCAAGTCTTTACCAGGCAGAAACCATGTTACTTCACACTAGTGAAGATAGCTCTTTGCCATCAGTATCAAGAGCTGCTTAGCTGACCTGGCTGAGATAAAAATCAAGTGCTGTATTAAATACTGTGAAGGAACAGACCTGTGGCCTGCTGTCCCTTGGATCTTGCTGCTTATAATGAGGGAGGTAGGAGCTCATGGAGCAGAGCAGTGGTCCTGTGCCTGGGAGCATGTAGCTCTGCAGGATGCTACTTTAAAGGGCTCTTTCTTTTGTGCTTTGCCTCCTGATGCCCCAGGAAGTTCAAAGGAGTGGCTGAGGGACCACTTCTGGATGATTCACATTTCATGTCAAATTGAAGGGTTGTCATAATCATAGAATGGTTTGGGTTTGAAGGGACCTTTGAAAGTCATCTAGTCCAGCCCTCCCTGCATTGAGAAGGGACATAGGCAATTAGATCAGTTTGCTCCAAGTCTTGTCCGACCTCACCTTGACTGTTTTCAGGGATGAGGCATCTACCACCTCTCTGGACAACCTGTGCCAGTGTTGCACCACCCTCATTATAAAAAAGAAATCTTCCATCTATCTTGTCTGAATCTTGCCTTCTGTAGTTAAAGCCCTTGCTCCTTGTCATGTCACAACAGGGCCTGCTAAAAAGATTGTCCCCCTTTATGTACACAATATGGTCTTCTCAGATCTTTCTCTAGGCTGAGCAACCCCAAATGGCCTCCTGGTGCTCTAGGCTGACTTTTTTCTTGCTGCCACTGTCTAGGGTAAGGATTGTTGCTGCAAGTGGCTGTTCTGATGTCTCTTGTCAGCTCTTACAAGACCCTGGAAGGACCTGTCTCCCTGGATGCACAGTGCCTCCTCATTCTGTTCTGCTCAGTCTATGTGGAAAGCTGCCTCTGTCCCCAGTTTTGACCCAGTGCCAGAGCCAGTAAAAGCATGGTCAGTGTTTCTGGTTTTTAACAACTCACAGATGAGCTGGTTCTCCACTGAAGCTTCTTCTGTGGCAAAATAACTTCTTTTTCTGTCTTGTGGTTAGCACACTGTGGCCAGAGAGCTGACAGTGCTCTCTGAGGACAGCTAGTTTGAGGGCCCATGCCAGCTCTTCATTTCCAGGGATGATACAGCTTCAGTTCAGCTATGGAGCATCACAAATGGATTTTTTTTCAGAGATCTTTTCAGTGCCCTATTAGCTGTTTGCTTTGCAAAGCACTGACTTAAATACTTGTTGAGTTGGGCTGACAGCGAAGACTTCTTGCAAGCAAGGGGAAGACAAAAAGTTGATGCTTTAAAGAGGCAATGTTGTACGTAGGATGCTTTCCTGTAGTGTTTATCTTCTAGAGCACGTTATTACAGCTGTTGCTTTTTCAGAACATGTGAAAGGCTGCAAAAATAGATCTGTTCACTGCTGTGTGCTTTGCTTTGCATCTGCAGTAGGGAGGTGCTGTGGTGGGTAGAATTAACAGCATCAATTGTTGAACATTGCACTTTTAGCATTGCACAGATTATTGCATTTAAGTAGGTAGAATAAATATTAATTAAAATACTTGGTCTGAAAGACTTGTAGGACTGGAAAATCAATTGCATTCCTCTAAGAAGCTTTCTTGTTGAGAGGGTTTGGTTTTTTCATTCTTTCTATATCTTCATGTCTTGCTGTGCTTGCTAAACTTCTGTTTCTTCTACACTGCTATATCTCAAAGCAATTTCCCCATAAAATACCATAGCAGTGGAGATGGAAAGCAGTGAATCTGAGTGGGGAAAACTTGAACATGCATTACATATAAAATGAAATAGTGAGGTTTTAAGATGCCTTAATGGAGAAATGACTATTCAGCCAAAAACCATGTTGGGAGGGGAAAGGCACAGATTTTTCAGCTGCTGATGCATGGATAAATTTAACTTGCTCTATAAAGATTGTAATAAAAACTCACCTCGTCCTTGTGCCCTTTCTGCGTTATTGGCAAAAGGCATAAGAGTGACTGTATTTACATGTCAGGATCTGGGAAGCTATGATGTCCATGACAACCTGCAAGGCTTAGGGATCTGTCTGTAGGAACTGCAAAGTATTCCTGGGACAAGCAGGGCAAGAGGGACAGTAATTCAGGTTTCATTCTCTTTTCTGTCTTTTTTTTGTAAGACCTTCTAAAAAAGCTGCTGCTGTCATTGAACTGCTGTCCCTTGTTTGTCTTGGGGAACTGCCACCACCAAGGATGGAGTCAAATGCCCACCAGTAATATCTGTGAGCAGGAATTGTAAGTGTCAGTGCAGTGAGAGAGGAGCCTGTCAGCTCCCTAACAAAATGCTGAGGTGTGTATGCCTGAGAAGCCTCCCTCTTGCATCCTTATGTCTGTGCTGCAACACCTGTTGGGCTTAGGCAAGGCTCTGCCCTTCCACTGGGGACCTTTCCAATGAAGGCTTCTTCCTTGAGGACCTGCCTTACCACCCATCAGCTGTTCAAAGATGGGTGGGCTTGTACTGCCCAAAGGCTTTAATGAAAATGCTGTGGCTGACACAGCTTCTGTGTTGTTATTAAATTCATTTGGGATATTTTACAATTAACTGGAAGCTGATTGCATTGCATGGTGAGTGTCACTATGATGAGATAATTAGAGCAAGCACCTCAAACTCATCAGCAGAATCCTTCCTGACAGGTGCTCCATCCGAGTCGTGTTAGATGTGCTCCTCAGGTTCAGGACATCTGTGACCTGCCTCCAGATATGAGATTAGACTTCTCGCTCTGTCTAACGGTCAAAGAGAACCCTTTTATGGTCATTCTTCACATCTGAACTTGTATGTAAATGAAAATTGAGTTTGGGTGAGCACGTGCATGTTCCTCCTCCTAGGGGTGCTTGCTTGGTCCCTGACCCTTCTTTTTGCAAAGCACTGTAGACAAAGTTTCCCAGGGAAACTGGACATGGATGTAGCTCTATGGTTATCATTTTGTCTGGCAGACTGGCATTAGAAAATACTCTAAAAGCTTCCTTAACAACCAGCCTGGCCAAACAGCGTCCAAGTAAGGTCGTCTGTCTACCACCTGAAGTCACCCTGGGTCTTGAGTATTTTTGTTTTGCTGTTCCCCCTCACCCCCTTCTGCTCTTTTTCACTATGGTTGGTGGTTGTTTTTTTTAACTACTTGTATGTTTTGTTAGTAAGTTGATATCCTGAATTAGAGATCAGGACAAGAATGTGCTTATCGTTGTCCCCCGGCTTCGGTGCTGTTGCAGACCTTATTGTTGCATTGCTGACAGCTTTAATTATTGTGTGCTTGAAGCTCTGTGTGGCTAAGAAAGGTGCCTTGGGCTTTTGGATTTGCATGCCACAAGTCAGCTATCAGTGACTGTGCTTCCCTTGAAATAGCATGTCATCGTCTTGCTGTCCTGCAGCATTCTGCCTAGAGGTGATATGGTACTGCTGAAAGGAGGCACAGCACATGGCTCTGCTGTTAAATTTGCCTAGCGTGATCTCTGGCCTCAGTGTAATGTGACCTTTCACATCTGGGAGAAGCTTATCCTGCAAGGAAAGACATTTTTGCAGCACAGAGGATGTGAGTGCAGATTTTGAGAGCAACAGGTGATTAGAAGGAAGACTTGTGAAGCCAGATGAGAAGTCCTCATGACTCTGGAGGTTATCCTGATTATCAGTTGAGCTGTTGCATGCTTTATGTCAGTTGTGCAAAGTCTCTGGCATGTAGGGCAGAATAAGTTTTCAAGTTTTCCTTTCGTAATTCCTGGTGCTTCTTCAGAGCATGTCTTCAATGACTCCTTTACAGATGTGGGAAGCTTGTGGCCCACTGAGGTAAGTTTTCATGGGGGTGCTCTTTTAAAGTTGATTCTCTTGGGAACTTGTAGCCAAATGGTCTTTAAAGTCCTCTACAAGACAAAGACTGTGGCTTCTGGGACATCCAGACTCAAACGCCACTCTAAAACCTTAAGGCATGCTTCTCTGCTGAAGAATGATTTTGGTGCAATTATCAGGCTTAGATGATCTTAAAATATTTTTTCATAAAATCACAGAAAAGTTCTGGTTGGAAAAGCCCCTCAGGATCACCAAGTCCAACCAATATCCCTACTTTATAAAGTTCACCCTAAGCCAATATCAATAAGCACCATATCCAAGCGACTTTTATACACATCCAGGGTCTGTGACTCAACCACCTGCTGGGGCAGCCCATTCCAGTGCCTGGAAAGTTTTTTGAAAATTTTTTTTCCTAATAGCTAGTCTAAACTAGATATTTAGGAAATATCTAAAAACTTCTTCCTAATATCTAGTCTAAACCTACCCAGTGGCAGTTTGAGGCCATAAAGAGCAAACACTGAGGGCTTTCATTTTCTTCTTAAAACGTTGGTGCTGGGAGCTGATGTAGTTATCTTTCATTCCTGCAGCTAGTTCTGCTTATGCTCACTTCTGTGTCTTTAAATTGGCTGGAAAGAGCTTTTTATGAAGTTGGAGTCTCTCTGCAGATCATCATAACTTGGGGATAAGGTACTATCTGTTGATCAGTTGACTGATAGTACATTGGATGGGCTGGGTTTTAGCTAAAGCCAGCATTTTTCTAAAAATACTCCTACTTGAACATAAGCATCAAAGGATTTCTGCTCACGATGGGGTTATTTAACTACAGCACAGAGTTATCTTTCTCAGACTGGACTTGAACTTCAGAGGGAGCAAACCAGAGTCACAATGAAATTGGTTTGATAGTTAAAAAGATGGCATTGCACATGATATGCTGAAGTCCCATGAACATGATGGGTCTCTGTGATCTGTTCCCCTGTCTAAAGAAAAGCTGGAAAGCAGAAGAGGAGACAGCTGCATCAGTGCAAGTGCCTTGCAGTTGTGCAGGTTAATTGAGTTGGTAGGAAATGCCTTACTGTGCAGAGCTGCTCCTGTACAGACACATTTTAAGCCAGATAGATTACACTCTAGGTAGTTCGTGTTGAATGTACAAGTCCTGCCTTCAGCCCTTCAGTAAATTTATTTTTTTAACTTCCCCCCCCCCCCCCCCCCCCCCAAATCAGGGTGGGTGAAATGTAAAATTATTTCCTGCCTAGTGAAGGCTTGATGCACACAGAGGGATCAGCTGTTGTGGTACAGAGCCCAGCCCAGGGTTCATTTCCAAGTTCTCTTTATGATTCACATCCTGTATTTTGGGAATATCTGTAATTGCCATTTTCCAGCACAGGCATCTCCTTTTCATAGCCTGGACAGCTTGGTCTGACTGGCTGTTGTCAAACTTGTGTCTTGAGGTTATGTTAGAATATGCTCTAGATGCCAAGCATTGGAAAATAAAGCATAGCTTTGAGATGACTTACTGTGGTGTAGGCTTTCTTATCTCTGTTGAAATGTAATCAATACATATTCCTTGTAGTCTTGCCTTTTCCTCCAGCAGGCTTCCAGCTGATGGCTTTTGTTGCTTTGTATTGAGAGAATCCTCTGCACAATGTTTCTGGGTCTTCCTGTCAGTGTGTGCTCTGATCAGCAATGCTCTTTAATATTGATACTCTCCAGCACATTTTCCAGATCTTCCAATAATTCCTGGAGTTCATAACCAAACCTTGACAGTCTTACGCATGTCTCCTCATTGTGCTGGAGTTATGCATCATTCTGATGAAATGACTTACAACTTTTTTTACTTGGGGAACTTGATTTTTGGCTGACAATTTATACCTGCTTGTGCTTTTGTTATGGTGGCTGGGACAGTCTCACTTTGTGACAATCTGCTTTCCTAGTTCCTAGATATGCCTTTACTTGGCTGTACTTGAACATACCTCTGTCTAGCAGTCTGATCTCTTACAAATTATTTCTGCTGTTTAGTCTTCTCCAATGGTTTACATTACTTGCAAACTTAATCATAAATTAGTTTTAGTTAATATAAACCAGGTTAATCTTGCAAGATTCCTTGGACATAGCATCTCCAAATGCTGAATCCCTATTGATGATTAAACTTTGAGACCTGTTAAAGTCTCACCAATTAAAGTTGAAGCAATTAAAGTTTGTTCTGTGGTTTGTGTTAGCATTAGTATTGGAAAATAATAGTAACTGAATCAGTGACACCTGACTCTGTTATGCCTACCAGGCCTTTGGTGCAACATCAGCTCTCAACCAAACTTATAAATAAAAAAAAACATTAAAACCTGTTATTCTAGTAAAATCTATGTCAAAAAATATCAAACTTTAAATATTCCTTAATTTGATTTCATCCTGACTAATGTAGTGTGTCCAGGACTGATTCTGAGAGCCCCTAAAACTTTCAGCTGGAAACTGGTAAGCTTTTCAAGATCCTGTCTCATCAGTCCAGAGGATTATTCTGGAAAAGATTCTGAAGTTCTCTGATATTAGTAGTTTCCACTTAATGTTACTGCTTGGAATGGAAACGTTTTCAACATTATTCGAATGCTTCCTACACTGAATGTAACCAAGTTTGGGTATAGTCCAAGCTCTAGAGACATTAGGCAGACCTTCTTTAGATCTCTGGATAATTCAGCCATGGGAATGAAATCCATCACTAGCAGTTTCTTAATAAACCACGGAGGAAGCAGAGGGAGATTTCTGTCAGCAGATAAGAGACCACTGAAGAGCTGCATGAGTTTTGGGAGAACGTGGAGGTGGAGCAACTTGCTTGTTGACCTTTCTGTGACAGTGGAGGAGAAGAGATGCCTTACTGATTGCTAAGCTGCAATGAAAACTAAGATGATCATTGAGAGAACCTACCAGCTGTTGTTTTTTATCAATGAAACAGGTCGAGGGGAAAAGAATTCAAAGAAATTCAGAGATTCATAACTGGGAGCTGGTGACCTGTAGGAATTTCTGATGGAGATATCAAGGCACTGGATGGAGATATCAAAGAACTGCTGGGAGAGGTGGGCTTTGGACACAAAGGATTACTAAGGGCTTGAGACATACTTCAGACCTGTCACTGCTGAGGGGTTTCTCTGTGGGCTTTATTGAAATGGCTACTGGGGGTGCAAGAACTGGGCATGTTTCTGTGTACCAGGTTTTGAACTGTGAGGGTGGGGTGCTGAAAGTGAGTTCGGTTCCTACTAAGATATTGCATGTTGTTTGAAACAAATGACCCTGAAGGAAAGAAAAAAACTGTGACTGTTCTTTGGAAGGTGCCAAAGAAATAGAGTACACTGGCTATATGTATACATCTACAGCCATCTATACTGGCACACTCAGGGATGCCAGCCACCACAGGCTAAGGTAGAAGACAAGGTCTGTGCATCTGCTCTTAAAGGCAGAAGAAGTAATTAATCTCTGACATACCAGGAATAGCATCATTACTGCAAGGATTCCTTAAGCTCTTGTGAAATCATCTGGACATTGAATTCTTTGAGATGCCCTCCCTTCCCAATGAATATAAACTAGGAATTAAATAACTGATTTGCATCAAATCCCTCCTTATTTTTCCTTCCCTTCACGAAGATTACATTTCTCACATCTTCATCCCCAGCCTTTTCAAAGCAATGCTCTGCCTTGAATCATGCTAGTTGTGGTTGTCTGGCACTTTTTCTGATTTTTTTTTTTTAGGAAAAATCTCCTCACTTAGACTTTTGTTAACTTCATGCAATTTTTTTTTTTCCTTCTGTTGATTATGTTTGGTCTGAAAATTTCCCCTTTGAACGCATAAGCTGGGATTTCATTAGTTTGGCATTTGCTTTGTCTGTGCATTAAAAGATTAGTGTGATTGCTCGCACTGAAGCAAAGGCTGACTTTCAGCTCAGCTGTCTCTCCACATTTCTCTGCCCAGACAAAGCTGTGTGTCAGCACAGCTCTGTGGGGAGGGGGAGAAGGGGGGGGGCAGCTTTAGAGGAACCTCTTGTAAATTCTGAAAAATTTTTAGCTAAGACTTACAGTGCTGGGGAGGCTTTGGAAATGTCAGGATGAATCACTCAGGCTGCTGCCCTCGTAAGACTTTACCTTTTGTAGAGAAGGAGTTTAATGACCTTCCCCATCAGTTCATGAGCAGCCCATGCCAATGGGAGACAGCCAGCCGAGTCCTGGGCTGCATCAAGAGCAGTGTGGCCAGCAGGGCAAGGGAGGGCATTCTCCTGCTTTANACCTTACCATTCTATGATTCTATGCTCTCCCTGCATGCTGGTGGAGGATGAGCTGGAGATAAGGTCCCCCCAACCACCTCTTGTACAGGTAATATCATCACAGAGCACCTCTCCTCTTCTCAAACAGTTTATAGGTACTGATTTTTATATGCTCCAATCATTCTAATTCATCCCCAGAGGTTTCTCTGATACCAACTAGGTCAAATTTATGCTCTGTAAATGAGCAATTCCCATTTCTCCTGTTTATTAACCAGGCTTCTCTCATCAGTGTAGAGACAATTAGAGAATTTTGTCTCATCCCTTGGTGGCTTGATTAATGTTGTTCTTGACATCTTGGTTTCTTTGGCCTAAATGAACTTCTTGTCTCTCCCTCCTCCCCATTTTCTCCTTTTCTTTCTTGCTTCTCACTATTTAAAGTCATTTTTCCTGTCTCAAGCAGCTTGATAGTCACCTAGAGGAGCCCACAAACCCAGCCCCACACGTGCATGACTTTGTGCAGGAGCAGTTACCAGCAGGTTACCTGAACCTTCCTCATGTTTTCTCCTGTCTGAATTACTTTGCAGGACTGTCATATGGCATGATGCACTCCATGCTGGTTTCAGCATTTTAAGCTGCTCTGATAAGAATTCCAACCAGATTTTGGTGTGCACTTGTCCTAGAACAGTTTGTGTTGGAAGGGACCTTTTAAAGATCATCTAATCCAACAGTCTTGCAATGAACAGGGAGATCTTCAACTTGGCCATGAAGTTTTTCTGTTGCTCTTTACAACTTTCTCAGAATTTTGTTTCTTTTTTTAAAAAAAATCTACTTTTTTTTTTTTTTTAAATCTACTTTTTTTAAAAAAAAAATCTAAGTTTGTAACTTAGTAGTGGAGATATTTTAATACCTGAGCTGGCTTCTGACCCAAGTGCTTTTAAAAGCAGCCTCTGGAGAAATCCTCTGTCTCTTTAAATGCATGCAGGTAGTCAGAGCAGCCTTCATCTTAATGCACCATTGAATTATGACCAGAAACTAGGGCAAGCAAAGAAATAGGAGATCTGGCTTCAGCCAGCAAATCCAGAAACCATTTGGAAGCTGTCTTGCTTTGAATGCTGTGCAGGTCTGAGTGCAGAGATAAGTAATATGCTGACTGATGCTTGAAGGACATTTTCAGCACACCACACACACACCACCCACTGTGAATCCGGTTCATTGACCAGCAGGCAAATGCAGATACCTTGGTCCTGCAGCTGGTTTCCATTTCAGGATGACATCCTGGAGTATGGTCAAGGAGGCATTAGTGAATCCAAGGTGAAAGAGCCCAAAATAGCTGCTTTTAGTGGATTGATTTGTTAGGACATTGCCTGGAAGAGAAGAAAAACATGGACAGATGAGGAGGTGCTGTGCCCACAGCCTTCAGAAGAGAGAGAAGAGCTCAGGATCCATATAGGGTTGGTTTTGCTCTTTCTCTTGTGGCAGGAAGAATCATTTTTGCTGCTACCTGACATATTCTTCCACCCACTTTCCTCTCTGGGCCCACATTGCCTAGATCCATCTATACTGGAAGATGTATGAAGTTTGATTACCTTTGGTAGAGATGGGCCATGGAGATAGTTATGTAGGTCCTAGGGACTGAAAACCTTACAGACATCCCTCTTGCTCCCTAAGGATGCAAGATCTTAATTTGTGTCTTCAGTTTTTAATTTCAGTCCTGCATTTCAGTGGGAAGAACTGTTCTTTGCACCATAGAAAACTCTGGTATGGCTGCTATGATTTCTTCCAGGAACTTGGAGTCAGGAGGAGTCTGCAAATCCTGCTCTGTGCCCAGGTGTCTGCTCAAGGAGGTCACACTTCTGTATCTTTCTTTCAAGGTAGTCACATGTAGTAAGAGACAAAGCCTTTGAAGACCTCTCAAAGAATGGATAGGCTTCTTTGCTGTAGCTGTCAGAAATAGTTATTGATTCCAGTCCATGGCTTTTTTCAATAGGTCATGATTATTTCTCAGCCCTGCTCTCCAGCCTGTCCAGGTCCCACTGGATGGAATCCCATCCTTCAGATTTATCAGCTGCACCACTCAGCTTGGTATCATCTGCAAATTTACTGAGGGTGCACTGAGGGTCCTTGAGGGACACTGCCTGTCACCCATCTCCATCTGGACATGGAGCTGTTGACTGCTGCTCTTTGCATGCAAGTCCTGGAAGAGTTATCAGCCTGTGGAGGCTAATGAAGGGAAGTGCAGTATGTCTCCTCTGTCTCACTGCTGGGAGAAATTTCCCTCCCCCCGCCCCAAGTCTGGCAAGTATTTACTGAGCTGCGTTTTAGGTCTGAGATAGCTGCTTTGCTTGCCTCATGCTCTGTTCTGCACAGGCGTTTCACAGAATCACAGAATGTCAAGGGCTGGAAGGGACCTCAAAAGCTCATCTAATCCAGCACCCCCCTGCCAGAGCAGGATCATCTAGACCAGATCACACAGGAATGCATCCAGGCGGGGCTGTGTGGTTTGTCATGCAGTATGGGAAAAGAAGAGATGACAATTAGGGTATCCACCTTGTTCTAGCAGTGTAGGGAAATGGGGAAAACAGAGGTCCTTTGGGCCTGGTGTCAGCAAGGTAGCTGTTGAGGATCACCTTGTTGGCCACCTTGATGTTTAGAACTGTAGAGCAGTTTGGGTTGAAAAGGATTTATAAAAGTAATTCAAGACCCTTGCAGTGCGCCGGGGCATCTTTGAGTAGAGCATGTTGCTCAGAGCCCTGTCCAATCTGACCTTGAAAGTCTCCAGGCATGAGGCTTCTGCCACCTCTGAGCAACTTTTGCCAGTGCTTCACCACTCATTGTAAAAAATGTCTTACTTCTACCTAGCCTAGATCTCCCCTCTTTTAGTTTAAACCCATCACTACATGTCCTTTAGCTGTAGAGGATGATGGTAGAACTCTTATCCAGGGCAAGGAGCTGCTCCACGGGCAGTATCAGGCTGCAAGACTGAAAAGGCTGTGGAGCTCTTTCTGCCTGTGCCTGTCTGGCAGCTGAAAACCAGTCCCATCCACAGAGCACTTCACGGATAAGTCTGGAAAACTTCAGTATAAATGTGCTGTTTGCCTTAGCCACACTTGACTAAATCCTTCCCTTCCTACTGATCCCCCTTTCTCTCCATGCCTGCAAGTCCACGCAGATACCAGACTCACCATATCTTAGTGAAACTGTCAGCTGTAATTAGCCGTGAAAAACCATCCATCAGAGACCAAGTTCCATTAGCTCCTGATTTACAAAACTTTTATGTGCCCTTAACTTGCCCCTGTTGCAAGTCTGCTCCCAGGAGAGATGGAGAGTGGGGCTCTGAAGCTGGCTGTTGTGCTATTATCCTAAAGCAGAGGCTAAAAATAACACTATGGATTTGTAGAAAGTCCTGTGTTGCTTAAGTATCTTTTGCAGCTTCTTTTTTTTTTTTTTCTTCTGAGACTTTCAGAGATGTTCTAGCAGTGACCCTCAGGGGCAGGAGTTTGGGGACCCCACTGCACAGCCATTTTCAGGTCTAGTGCTTCAGTATGTGCAGTCCCTTCTAATAAAGGAGGTACAGGAGATGGGATACCCTTGATGTCTTGGGCTTCATCTCTTCATGATTAAGGAACCAGGACCTTGGATCTGAACTCTCAAGCCCTCTTCCCAGGTTGCAGGGCTATTGTGCAGTGTTTTGACAGCTGAAACAGCCTGAAAATAAACGACCTCAAAGCAATGTTTTCTCTTGTGTCCTCTCACCATTTGGTGAATAAGATGTATCATTTAGCAACCAGCCAGATCTGTTTGCTCAGGGCCGTTGTTTAATCAGGGAGTGCGGGTGGAGCTCTTTTCACAGGGTCTCTTCCCAGGTTTTTCATACCATTGACAGCTGAATATTATTTTCCTAGATCAGCAGAGAGGACAAACACCCAGTAAATGTGGCTCAGATTTGACTGGTGTAATAATTTGGATCGCAATACTTTTTTCATTCTTTTATGTTTCCAGTGCTGTGTTTTTAGAGGTTGGGTTTTTTATGTTTCCAGAGCTTTCTCAAAGCTAGTAAAACATGATTTTCCTGCTCCTAGGCTGTAATTCTGCCACCTCTCATTTTGTTATGTAGTAGTGGTTGAGCAGTATGTCCTATTTGAATGGCTGAAAAATTAAACTCCTTTAGCCTTTATGTGGAGCTTTGGAGGTATCTTGTGGAAATCACTGCAAGAGAGAGTAGCAGCTTTCAGTTATCCAGGTTACATCCATTCACATGTGGGTTGGTGCTCGGCTGGTAATATGAGATGACAGGTACTGAAATGCAAAACCTTGCAGACCATGGATGTACAGTAAGTGTCTGGGGAGTTAGAATAATACTAGGAAAAAGTATAGAGACTGTGATTGTTGTAGTTCTTCACATCTGCCTGTGTTTTCATCTTTACCCACATGATACAAGATAAAGGCAGAGGATTGTGACTGCTTTATCGTGACTGAGGTCAGTCAGTGCTTGGGCATTTCTGGGGAAGTCATCCCCTGGTGGTGTACAGGTGGGAGACAAGGAAGTAAGAGGTAGCAGCAGAAATATGGTACTGGCTGGTTGCTCTGCACTCTTCCCTGAAGCAAGGCTGGAGGATGGGGATTTCTTGCTAATCCATTTTTCATTTTGGCTGGGCAAGGCTGACATGTGTCTCAAAAAGTGTAGAGCGAAATGTGCTGAGGTGAATGTAGCACAGGCAGTTTAGCTCTAGCCTGCATGGCCTCATGCCGTCCAGAAGAGGAAACAGGGTCAAGATAGCCTGAAACATCATGTCTACACGTTTTTGGAGTTCCCATCACTGGAGGTGTTCAAAAGATATGTAGACATGGCACTATGGCACATGGCTTAATGGGCATGGTTGTATTGGATTGATGGTTTGACTTCATCTTGAAGATCTTTTCCAAACTTAATGATTCTGTAATTCTATAAAAATCCAGGAGAGCAGTAGCTCTGTGGGAGCAAGAAAGCCTACAGCTGAGGTGCTGGGACAGCATACCTTGGGCCAGGGTTTTATGCGTTCCTGAGTCTCTGGCCACTGCTTCAGACCCCAGCAGATGCTTTTGCTTTTTGTCAATAAAGAAACATGTGAGAAGGATGGAGACCTTCTGTGTCTTCTGAAGGGTAGAGGTGAGGATGCTTATGGCTGAGGGAGTCAGTCACTGCAAAGTCATTTCAAACTTCAGGGTCCCAATAGCAATTCCTCTCACTTCAACTGTGGTGGCGATTAACATGGGCAGGAGATGGTTATCAACGCTTTCTTATATGTCTTTGTGCCCTCATTGCTTTTCCATGACAGCAGAAGTCTTTCTGGTTCACCAGCCCCCTGGAAAGCCAGCAATGTTCATAAGTGCTCCCCAAGGTGGTAATCTTGCAGGGTATACGTCTGTCTTCTCTTCTGACAACAGCCCTACATGGGTGTATAAAAGGAAGAGGTTGGGGATGGTAGTGGGTGTGTGGAATGCTGAACACAAAGAGCAGCAATCATACAGGTGTATGCAGAACTTTATTTAAAATAAAATTCTGTTGTGCCAGTTGCAGTCCTGGAATATTCTAATTAAGACTTCTGAGTTATCTCAGTAGGATCACAATCAAAATACTCAAGATAGCCAGGAAAGGAAGCATATCTTCCCTTCCATCTTCGACATGTCTAACTTCCTTCTGCATTGTAGAATTTCAAAGGTGTTCTATTCCTGAAACAGAAGATTTTGGTTCCCAAAGGGAAAGTGCTTATATCTTGGTGTTCTCCCAGGCTGTCCTGGCTAATTACAGAGAACAGATTCCACAGCAGTTCTCTCTAGTCCAGAAGCTCCATATGTAATCATGCAGAGGACTTTTTATCTGCACTGTGCACTTAATTCTGAGTGTCACTCTCAAAGGAAATAAAAATAGCTGCAGCTGTATTTGATGGAAAGCAGCAGGAGCTTTGGCTTTAGCAGGGAAGTGCCTGGGTTGTGGTCTAACTCCAGCTATTGTGCAGAACAGCATAGCAATGATAATTCTGCTCTACTGCCAGGCTGCTTCTGGATGAGCACAGGATTTTGACATCACAGGGATATCCTTTGCTCCTGCAACTATCCAGCAGCCAAGGCAGACAGCAGAGCTTCCTTGCAGAAGCTAGATGCAAACCTGGCCTCTGAGGGCAGCCTAGATAGTGGCCTCAGGGAGGATGGAGTGAGCAGACTCTTGCCTTTTACACCAGCAATCTATATCCTGCTACTCCTTCAGAGAAATCCTGAAATAATTTATATTGGAAAAGACCTTCAAGATGAAGTCCAACTATTAACCCACCACAGCCAAGTCCACCATTAAATCATGTCCCTCAACACCATAGCTGCAGGTTTTTTAAATCCCTCCAGAGATGGTGACTCCAGCACTTCCCTGGGCAGCCTGTTCCAGTATCTGACAACCGTTTCGGTGAAGAAATTTTTTCCTAATGTCCAATCTAAACCTCCCTTGGCAAAACTCGAGGCTATTTGCTTTTGTCCTATCACTTGCTACTTGGGAGAAGAGATTGATCCCCACCTCATTAACAACCTCCTTTCAGGTAGTTGTAGGGAGTGTTAGGGTCCCTAAGCCTCTAAGCCTCCTTTGCCTTTGAGATGCTGGAGCTGTGCTCACATTGTGCTGCTTCAGGACTATTGCTTATGGTGTGAGTTATCCTCAGCCCGGATCACCTGGCCTTGGGCAGCAGTCTCGGAGGTCTGTAAAAGGCTAACTCATGGAGAAAATGCCAGCAGATGGTGCTCAAGAACATGCACTAAATAGGATGCACTAAATAGGAGGTTGTGGAGAAGCAGAAAGCCTGCATGTCCTGTCCCTCCAGCAGCATCTGTTTTCATGGGAAGCTTTTCCTTCCTAAGACTGTTTCCACGGGACTGTGCAGAGAGCAGTAGACTCCATTCCTAAAATCCGTCCTTGCTGAACTGCCTACAGGCCAGATCACGCTGGCCTGGAAAAAATGGGATAGTTGTTGTGCTCCATTTGTTTGAGGGGCGGTCCTCCGTGAGTCCTTCCAGGTGCAGGAGCTCTTTTGCAAAGCCACAAGCATTATACTGCCTGGCTCCTGGCAACTCCTCCTGAGTTCGAGGAACTTTTTGCCAGGTGGGAAAATCCCTTGAAGCTCACTTGTTTTGAGTATTGTTTGCTTGTTTGTTTTTTCATTTTGGGTAGGGGTTTTTCTGTTGTTGTTTTTGAGAAGTGAAAGCTAAGCCATCCCTACAGAAGTGTGACATTGCAAACAGAACAGTTTGCAGGATTGCTTACCTATCAGTGACCGGAATCTGCCCCAGCGCTGGGCTGTCTCCTGTTCTTACAAGTCTTTGAAGTCAGATCTTTGTTCTGCTTCAGACTTCTGCTCAGTCACACAAAAGATAGAAACTTGTAACACGAAGTGAAACAGCTATGGAAACAGCAGAGCTTTTCTTCAGAGAGGTATGTAGGGTAACTCAGTTACATACATTGCTTGAGAATGTCAGGATATGTGTGTGTAATCCATAATTTCCATGCAGTAACTTTTGGCTTAGGACCATTTATTTCATAATATCATCTCTGCAGGGAATGATTTCACAGCAGATATTATTCTGGATTTTACTGTGGGGGATATTAAGACACTTTTTTTTTCCCCAAAAGAAGCTTTTTGCCCATGACAGACACTCAGCAGAGAAGAGTGTGATCTGCCACTGGGTTGCCCTGTGCTGAATCGAGGAGCAATGGCAACAAGATTTCAGCAGAGCCATTTAAAGGTTGGCAATCCGTAACTGACCAGAGCTAGTCAGCAGTGTACTCTGAACGCAAGTGAAGCAGCTCCAGCTGCTCCCTAGCAGAGTTTCAAAATGATGCTGATGTAAGATGATCCATGTAACCACATTCATTTCTGGGACAACTTTAACATGCCTTTCTTTTTCACATCCGTGTTAATGTTTATTCCTGTGGGAAAGGGGCAGCAGGGATTTGGGCTTAGTCCTATTCTGAGCAACTTGGACAGAAGAAGGTGCCCATGTTTGTGTGAATGAATGGGTCCATACTAGCCCTTATTTGTTGTCCCTGGAGCCTGCAAACTGCTGTTGGCTCTTCCAGATTTAAGCTGCAGTGGATAACCAGGAAGCCTGCCTTCCTGTATAACCTTCTGCTGTTCTGGAATATGGAAGAGAAGGCTTCTATTTCAATCTGATCACCTGTCTGTTGGGTGATGTCAAGTTCTCCTGCTGCTTTGCTGAGATGGGTGAATGTTTTGTTGATGATTTTCTGTTCAGTGTCATCTTTGGCACTTTACAGTGAAGCTGTGTTTCCAGGTTGGACTTGCTGTCACACATTTCTAGTATGTCTAGATTTCAGAAAAAGTTACCAAAGTGGTTTGAAATGCTTAGCTTCTTGCAAACAAGCTCTCCATCTCCAAAGGACGTAGAGCAGACCTGTGCTTACTCCCAGGCTTTCCTCCTACCCTGATGGGCAGTATGACATTTATCTCAGGATGTATGGCACCCCATTTTTTCAACCTTCCCCCTTTTTTCGGTAGGACAGCTTTTCCAGCTGCACAAATGAGTTCCATCTGTTTCCAAAGTGGTCCACAACTCTTGGAAGGACTATAAAGTTACGGTCATTCCACTTTTGGGGATGTTAGTTCTCTCTCTATGGGGAGATGAGTGGAGGCAGTGCCTGTGCGTCAGCATTTTTTGAAAGGCTAAAATGACATCAATCCTTTGCAGGACAGTTGCTTAATATGCATTAACTACACACAGCAAGGGGAGCTCACATTACACCATGCTCTCCCATATCAGTACTATTTTGTGGTTTTTGGTGTCTGCACTCCACAGCTGGCTTTGTGGGGCCAGCCTAATGCCTCAGCTCATATCTCTTTTCCTCTCTGTGGCTGATTTCTCTAGATCAACTTACCTCTCCCTGCATTACAGGGTCTCTTCTCCCTAGTAAGAAGTGATAGGATGAGAGGAAATGGCCTCAAGTTGCATCAGGGGAGGTTTAGGTTGGATATTAGAAAAAAATTTCCTCACTGAAAGGGTTATCAAACACTGGAGCAGGCTGTCAAGGGAGGTGTTTAAAAGCCTCTGGAGATGTTTAAAAGACACAGAGATGTGGTGCTAAGGGGCAAAGCTTGGCAGCAAACTTTGTGGAGTTAGATAATGGTTGGACACAGTGATGTTGAAGGTCTTTTTCAACTAAAATGATTCTGTGAACATCATAATTCTTTCACTGTCTGGAGTGGATTTGCCCTTAGAGAGGGCCCTCTTCATTGGCCACAAACCCTCCCTTTGGGAGCCCATTGAGGAGGGATTTTATTCTCCTTGGTGCCAGTGAGGACAGAAGGGAGCTCTAAGTGAATTTCAGAGGCTAAAGTGAATCCCAAGACGAAATCTTCCCTCCTCCTTGGAAAGTGTTTTGCCTGCAAAGGGCTGAATGCATCAGATTAGCTTGAATGTACATGTTTCCACAAATCAGCACCTGCTCAATGAAGGCCCAGAATCAGCCTCTACATGTGTTTTATTTTTGGATGAAGAATAAGTGAGCCATTCAATTCAAGCTGATTTCCAAGGATAAACTGAAGTGGGAGAATCATAGTGACTCAGCTCAGGAACTCTGTAGTTCAATTCAGCACTAACTTCTAGTAATGATTTAGCACAACCATTAAGAATATGGTAAATCGGATGTGGAAGAAAATTTGGCTGGTTGAGTTCATCTCAAGGCATGAAGTGTCACTTGTGCAGTTTGTCTTTTTACTGGTAGCATTACATAACTGCAGTGGCTGGTGGATTGGCAGATTTAGTGCATGAAGATTAAGCTAGTGCAAGTGTTTGGGGGAGGAGGGGTGGGTGAGGGGGTGTGGGGTTTTTTTTTGTTTGTTTTGTTTTGTGGGGTTTTTTTGGTGGTTGTTTTTGTGGTTTTTTGGGTTTGGGTTTTTGTTTTGTTTGTTTGCTGGGTTTTTTTTTTTTTTTTTTTTGGTCTTCTTTAGAAGACCCCCATTCAACACACAGCAGATCTGGTTTCACTTTTTCCTTCTCAATCACATACCATTGCTGGAATTGGATGTTCGCAGAATACCCGAGATTGGAAGGGACCTCCTGAGGTTTATTTGGTTCAGCTGCTTTCTCAAACCAGGTCATATATAGCCCAGGAGCTTGTCCAGATGGCTTTTGAATATCTTCAAGGAGGGAGACTCAAATACCTCCCTAGACAATCTGTTCCAGGGCTCACTCAGCCTTACAGTAGATAAGTGTTTCCCAGTATTCAGAGGGAACCTCCTGTATCTCAGATGATGCCCATTGTCCTATTGTCTAACGCAGCCCTTTGTCACAAAGGCACATTGCTAGCTCATGTTCAACTTGGTGTCCATCAGGACCCTCAAGTCTTTCTGCAGAGCTTCCTTCTGGATGGTCAGCCCCTACATTTTACAGGAGACGATGTCAAAAGTCTTACCAAAGTCCAAGTAGACAATGTCCACTGCTTTTCCATCACCTACCTGACCAGGCATCTCACTGTAGAAGTTATGTGGGTCAAGCGTGGCATTCCTTTGGTGAAACTTCTGCCTATTCCTGATAATTTTCTTGCCCTTGAGTCCTTGGAAATGATTTCCAGGACTAGCTGCTCCATAACTTTTTCAGTGATTGAGGTGAAGCTGTCTGGTCTGTAGCTCCTTATGTCCTCCTCTTATCTCTCCTTGAAGATAGGAGTGACACTTGCTTTTCTCCAGTCCTTAGGTACTTCTCCCAGTCACGATGATTGCTCAATGATTATCAAGTGGCCTTGTGATGATATGTCAGCTCTTTCAGGACTTGTGTGCCCATGGACAAATGTATGTCTAATTTGCTTAAGTATTCCTTTATCTGATCCATTTTCCATCAAGGTTACGTCTTCCTTCCAACCTTTCCATCTGGTCTCTGAGTCTCTTATCAAGCAAGCTGGAAGGACAAATTCTAGCATGGGTCTGTCATGGCTAGTTTTGGTTCCTCTTGAAACCTGGGTACTTGTCTTACATCACTGGGAACTGGGGGAACTCCCCCATTTTATGGACTGGTTTAAGTTATGTCCAGTTTGCTTCTTTTTAAGTATATTTTTGAGAAGAATCATAAAACCATAGAATG
>WBNM01015158.1:23244-115652 GCA_013399055.1 Ramphastos sulfuratus | reverse complement strand
TGAAATAACTTAAGTGAAATGCTTATTTCTTTGCTCTTCTCAGCCTGGAGAAGAGGAGACTTAGAGGGGACCTTATCACTCTCTACAACTACCTAAAAGGAAGTTATAGTCAGATGGGGCTTGGGCTCTTCCCTCAGGCAACCAGTAACAGGATAAGAGGGCATGGTCTGAAGCTGCTCCAGAGGAGGTTTAGGTTGGATGCTAGGAAGCACTTCCTCATAGAAAGGCTGATTAGGCACTGGAACAGACTGCCTAGGGCAGTGGTGGAGTCACCATCTCTGGTGGTCTTTAAGAGATTTGATGTGGCACTTGGTGGCATGTTGTAGTGTTAGGTTATAGGCTGGGCTCGATGATCTCAAGGTCTTTTCCAGCCTCAATAATTCTATGATTCTCAACTATTTAGTCAGTCTCAGATGTTTTAACTACTTTTGCTTATGACCATGGCAGGGATTTCTTAGAAAATAACAGTTATCTCATGGGAAAAAGAGCAAGGATCGCATAGGTTGGTCTCTACAATTAAGGTAAATGTTTCTTTCCCACAGTAGCAGGCCAAGATCCTAGTCCTCAAAACATCAGTTCTACACAGAAAGTCATGCCTGAAAAGCAGGAATGCAATGAAGGATGAGCACGCATCTGTAGAAAACAACAAACAAACTAACAAAACCCCACAAAATACCCAAACACAACCTCCCAAAAAAAATCAAAACCAAACCCAAAACAAAACAAAAATAAAAAAAAATTAAAATTAACCAACCAAAACCCCCAAATAATTTTAAAAAAACAAAAGAGGCAATACCTGGAATATAGAAGAAATTAGCTAACTGGCAGAATACCAAACAGATAAACCAACAAGTGTCAGGCAATGCTTTATGCTTAGGACCACCTTCCTTGACAGCACAGCTAGAGAAAATAAAAATTATGGGAGCCCCAAGCATTGTCTGAAAAAGACCTTCCCAGCACAGCACAGCTCTCAGAGCTGGGCAAGGTGGCTGGAGGGAAGCAGGATGGGAAGCAGGATGGGAAGCGAGGAATGGGAGACTGCACACAGTGCCAAAAGCACAGGGACAGAGGCAGCAGCTGTGCCTATGCCTTCATCTCTGAGGATGTGGCAGGGTTCCATTTGTTAAGACTTAACCTCAGTTGCAGAGATCCCATCAGCTGTAAGAGCTTCCTAGAACTGCAGGGAAAATTACAACCAGACCTGCGCAGTCAGCTTTTAGCTATTCTATGTTTTGTTCAGGGTGCTGGGAGCAACATCTCATATTGGCATAATTTGATAGCTGTCAGCAATATGAGTTAGGTCTAGTGTCCATTATCATCAGGTAAAAATATCTGTCATTATGTTTAGGAGCACAGGAACTGAAAGAGCCCTGAGTCACTGAGTGATATTCTGTAACATCTTTGCACTGCTTTCTGTGCGCCTTGTCATCACCTAAATGAGTTGCATTGTCAGGTTAACTGCAGGAGGTTTGTGTTGTGGTTGTTTGTTGTTTTTTTTTTTCTGCCTCAGACTGTTTAAACCATGATGCTTCTGTTTTACAGTCTTAATCGATGTCCTCTTTATAGCCAATTGTTCCTGTGGTGACATTGTCCTTCGGTTAAGACCCGATGTTTAATCCTATCTATAGACTACAATCAAATTCCCTCTCAGCCACTATTATCCTAGCTAAGCCAAAGAATCCTAGCTTCCCCGAAAAATTGGGGCTTATCGCTTCACTGACATTTCTAGCAGCCATTCTCATAATTGAACAAATGAGTTATATACAAATGAGGCATCAGCATAAATGTTTGTGATGATGTCAGTAACCCTTCTTCTGGTAGAAATACTTTTCACACATTTTGGGACTATTCTGGCATTTTTCAAGTCTCTACTAATTGACCAACATGTCATGACATCTTTTCCACCTCAGATGCTTTTAGATGAGCTTCTCACAGCTTATAAAGAAATTCAGGTCACAAATAGACAGTTTTCTTTTTTGTTTGTTTGTTTTTTTTAACTGCTGACTTCTTCCTTCATAAGGTAATCCTCACCCCAGTCTATTGCTTCCTATTCAGTACCTCAATAGTCTTACATATTAACCACAATTACAGAATCATAGAATCATAGAATAGTAAGGTTGGAAGGGACCTCAAGGATCATCTAGTTCCAACCCCCTGCCATAGGCAGGGACACCTCCCGCTAGTACAGGTCACTCAAGGCCTCGTCCAACCTGGCCTTGAACACCTCCAGCACATGCCACATGGTAAACTGTAGACTTGGGGATGTGTGGCTGGAAAGCTGCAACTTTTAGAGGGATCTAGGGGTATTGGTTGATAGCTGACTGAATATGAGTCAACAGTGTGCCTAGCTGGCCAAGAAAGCAAATGGCATCTTGGCTTGTGTTAGCAACACTGTGGCCAGCAGGAACAGGGAGGTGATCATCCCCCTGTACTCAGCACTGCTGAGGCCACACTCCTGAGTATTGTGTTCAGTTCCCAAGGACATTGAAGTGCTGGAGCTTGTCCAGAGAAGCGCAGTGAGGCTTGCAAGGGGTATGGAGCATGTGAGCTACAAGGAGCAGCTGAGGGAGCTGAGGATGTTCAGACTGGAGAAGGGGAGGCTGAGGGGAGACCTCATCACTCTCTACTTCAAGGGAGGTTGGAGCGAGGAGGGGTCAGCCACTTCTCCTTGGAGGCAAGTGACAGAACTAGAGGAAATGGTTTTAAGCTGCACCAGGGAGGGTTTGACTGAATATTAGAAAACATTTCTTCATTGAAATGGTTGTAAAACATTAGAATGGTCTGCCCAGGGCAGTGGTGGAGTTGCCACCCCTGGGGGTGTTCAAGTGCCATGTAGACTTGTCACTCAAGGACATGATTTAGTGTTGACCCTTCGGTGCTGGGTCAAGGGTTGGACTGGATTATCTTTGAGGTCTTTTCCAATCAGATGTTTTCTGTGAATCATTGCTTCTGACTTGACCACATACCATTTATATCCTTAGCTTGAAATACAACTGATGGGTTTCTTTATTAAAAGATATTTCTACTGCAGTTTATTATAGTAAGGAGACAAAGTCTTGGGCAGCAAATAAATAAAGTCTGAAAAGAAATTTCTCCTCCTTTTTCTTCAGTAAAGATGATTCAATCAGACCAGGGTATCATGATTAAGAAGCCTTTCCAGGAAGACACTCCTCCAGAATGACTTGAAGCTTCACACAGAGATAGTAGTGGAAACAACCACACCATCAATCAAGATATCATAATCTTGGGGAACTCTTATCCAAGTACACTAATAGAAGCTGGACCCATGAGTGCTCTAGTTGTGATATGTCACATAGCAAAGCAATAGTACTGGTGTGGAGGCACAGTCTGTTGCTCTGTAAGCTGACTGTGAGGCTCCTGCAAAGATTAAAAACTAAGCAGAACATTGAAAACCCATAGGAAAGTACTCCTACATCAGCCAGTATTCCCCAAATCATCCAAGTAACAGAGGACGAAGGTGACTAATTTTGTTGGAAATACATTCTCCAATAAAATTAAAATCTGAGATCAGGGAAACAAATTCAGGATTAATCAAAACAAGAATGCACTGTTTGGAGAAGGAATACAGGATGGTAGTGGTTCCAAATCCAGGACCATTTCTGGAGTGATAAGGCTGGATTTGTATATCCTCTCACAGAGCCCCAGAGATCCAGTGAAGGGAAGTGTGTTTTATTTTCATGTGCTGCAGGTGGCACTTAAAGGTTCACCACAGAAACAGACAAGATCTTAAACTTCAATGCCTGTTCAAGCTGAGAAGCTGGACATTATAGTTAGCTATTAGGTTCCTTTTTTAAACAAACAAACAAACAAAAAGGCTGCACTTAGATTGTCCTAAAAAAATACCCTTCCATTTATGACATGCTGTAGCAGTTCCCAGAATACAGACATCTGCTAAGACCTGACTGTCTCACATCAAAATCTTACCTGAGATGCAGAGGGAAGTGTCCCCAATGGGTTATTAGTTAAATGACATCAAACTTTTCTCAGCAGAAATATCTGAACACAGTTGGTGTTTATGGCATTCATGTAGAATGTATAATCCTTTCTTTTGCTTAGCTCTTACCAGAGTCAGCTAAAAAATGAGCAAAAAAAATTAATCTGCTAGGCATTAATGCTTGGATAGACACTTGTAGTGGTTTAAGGCCGATTGGAATATTCTAACAAGAGAAATTAGACCAATTATCTTTTCCTTTTATCATTAGTTTGATAAAAGGTATTAAAAGCCAATGTGTAAACAATTCATTCTTTGCTTCTCTTTATGCTTCACTAACCTTGACTGCCCGGCTAACATGTAAGCCTTGCTGGTTGTTTTCTGTCTGGAGAGAGAGAGGGTGGCATGGGTCCCTTCTGGACTTTCTTTGTCTGGAGGGGAGGTTTGGGTTTCTGTATTATTTTAAAATTGATTATAACTGTAAGTACATGTAAACATATTGTGTATATATGCTTGTAAATCTAGCTTTGCTGTAAATGTAGCTTTATCTCACTTCCAAACTGTTTGAGCTGGTCTGGTACATTTCATTTAGTGGAGGGAATTCCCAACCTACCACAGCACTACAATGATGAAGGTGGAAATGCTGTCAGACGAGTGAAAACTGTGCAGTTCCAATTAACATGAGCCAAATTAGAATTTGTTCAGTCAGAAGTAAAAAAAAAAAAATTAAAAAATCAAACTATGGTGATTATAAGCCATTCACAGTGTCATTAAGTTCAGCAAGTGAATTAGAAACTCTTATTATATGTCAAGCTTGCATACTAAAATATGTGCATGACTGAAGGAAAAGAAGGGACTGAAAGTGATGGGACCACTTCTGGTTTTACACAAACCTCACCTCTGAAAGAAACATCTGGTGAAGTACTGAGAATGACATAAAATTGTTATGCCAAACTTTATTGAGCAACAGAAATTCTCCTGGCAGTTCAAACAGCACAGATGAGGACTCAGATTCACTGTTTCATTACACAGCTTCGATACAACAAGTAGTCTTGGGAACTAGGATTTGGTTCAGACAAGCTATTAGTCATAGAATTGTGCATGGCAACAGAAACATTTTGTGAACATTAAAATAAAGCAAGAAATGTGAAAACTAAAATGCTGAAATCTGAAAATAGGAAGGAAGGATGTTGTGGAGAGGTTGGTGCTGATCTCTTCTCACAAGTAATTAGTGATAGAATAAGAGGGAATGGCCTCAACTGTGACTGGGTAAGTTTAGACTAGATATTAGGAAACATTTTTTTTTTTCCCAGAAAGAGTGGTCAGGCATTGGAATGGGCTGCACAGGGAGGTGGTGGAGTCAACAACCCTGGATGTTTAAAAGTCATTTGGATGTGGTGCTTGGGGATATGGTTTAAGGTGCACCTTGTGGAGTAGTATTGGTTGGCCTTGGTGATCCTGAGGGGCTTTGCCAGCCTAAATGTTTCTGTGATTCTGTGAAGCAATCATCACAGAATATGATTTGAATACTTGCTAACCAACCACACTATCATGTCTATGTAGGGTTAGGAAATCTAAGCAGATAAATAATAAAATACTCCAAACTCAAATAGGCCAAAATGTGTATCAAATCAATTCACTGTGTGCCACAGGATGTATTTTTTAAGCCAAGCAGACCCATATTACAGAAAAATAAGACATCTTTTCAAAGTTGAAGAAAGCATGGAAGTGTTAAGAAATGAGTCAACCATTTTGCCTATGAAGGCTGGAGACAACAATGCAACAAGAATGTACTGGGAAAGGAAAACCCCAGGGCCTGACATGACCAGCTGAATGCTCTTCTGTTCTGCACTGTGCAGAGCCTCACAGTTCATCATTGTGGTCACACAGAGCTGAGGCAGGTGGTAGTCAGCAGTGAGCAACTGCAAAGCAGCTCATTAGTTCAGCACAACTTCCACTAGAGATGATTTCTTAGTTCGCAATAATAGCAGACATGAAGAACATTTTCACAGGTGCTGTTTGTTTTGTAACATTAATTTACTGCTGCTCTGATCTTTCTTACTTTAAAATAGATTTGGGTAGTAGCTGCCAAACTTCTTATTCTTCCTTCCTTCAATCCCATGATACCATAACTGCATCTCCTACTTATGCCAATGAGGACTTGACTTTGCAATGATAAACTTCTACAGAAAACTTGCAAAGCTTCCACAATGTTATCTGACATACAGGTTAATTCCTTCTTTCCTCTCTCAAATTAAATAAGCCTGTGGGTTAACAAAAACATCCCCAAGACTTACACTTCCTCCTTACAACCTTCCAATTATTTCTCCTACTCTACTTAGCTCTTGTCAGACCACCCCTTGAGTACTGTGTGCAGTTTTGGTCTCTGCTGTATGAAAATGATGCAGACAGGCTGAAAAGTGTCCAGTGAAGGGCCACAAGAGTGATCAGAGGGCTGGGAGCCCTGCCATGTGAGGAAAGGCTCAGAGAACTCAGTTTGTTCAGCCTTGAGAAGGCTTAGGAGAGACCTTATTACTATGTTCCATTACATAAAGGGTGGCTTCCAGGAGATTGGATACTCCCCTTTTACAAGGAGTCACATGGAGAAGTCAAGTTACTCCAACTGGACTCCAGAAGAGAATTTTTCTCCATGAGGACAGTCAGACATTGGAATCATCTCCCAGGGGAAGTACTGGATTGCCCTACACTAGTCAGTTTTAAGGCTCAGCATGACAGAGTGCTGGGGCATCTCATTTAAACCATACTACCACCTAGAAAGGTTGTTCTAGATGATCCTTGGGGTCTCTTTCAACCTGGCATTCTGTGATTCTCCCAGTTTGCTCTATTTGTCACATACGCCCCTCCCAACAGAACCTCTCCCTGCTCTTAGTAAGATGCCCCTTACAGGCTAAGGATCAGAAAGCAACAGAAAGCTGATCTTGCTATCTAGGTGCTGCACTGCTTTCTCCTCTTTCTTTGCCTTTGTATGAAATCCCACTTCACAAAGTCTGCTGGGAGGAAATCTGAAAAAGATTATATAAAGCATTTGTGTTCCTTCTATGCATGCTGCACAGTGGGAAGAACTGCTCCATTTCTTTGGATATTAAGCAGCTGGGTTCATCCTATTAACTGTTGACAAGATGAGATGTCATAGGTCTGAAAAATGGGCATGATGGATAATAAAAGATGTGGTAAAAAGGTTTTTTTTATATGTATGTATTAAATATTCTAATGCAGAGGCAGAAAACAAATATCACTCTGTTTATTTCAAAGTAAATTATAGGAAACTATAATAGAATACTAACGATGCAAACCGACTGATTTTTCCTCAACTTCAAATCCAACCAATAAGTAATCAGGACTGTATCACAGGAAAGAAAAGTCTGTGAAGCAAGGGCATAGAGAGACCACAGATGACATGGCATTAAGCTCTTTTTTTCACTGGAGTAAACAGAGAGAAACATAAATGGTGCTCTTAGACTCACAGGCAAAAACATTTCCCAGAAATTGCTATTAGATCCTGACCTTCCACTAGGACAAGGCAGCGTGAGATTCTTTGCTCAAAGAACTATATAACAGTCAGATAGAGCACCACAGAAAGTTCAGGGTTTTCAAAAGCAGGGTGAGGCTGCATGCAGAAAGTATCTGAGGGTACACATGGGCAGGGAGCCAGCCTGACCTGGTGGCATTGCATGAGAGGAAACCCAAAACCTTAATTACTTGTCTGTGCCAGTCTGTAGGAAGCAGGTGATTTTGGAGACCACAAGGGCTTCTAAACTCTCACAAAAATTTTCTCCTTAAATTAAAAAAGGACACCTCTAAAAATAAATATTTTGTACATTTCCTTCGCTTTGAATTCTCATTACAATAAAGAAGAGAAGTCTCTTTTTGTGTGCAATTTTTTCNTCAGGGCAGAGTAGAGGGGGAGGAGAACCTCTCTTGACCTACTAACCACGTACCTAGGGGTGTGATTCTTGTCTAGGGGTATGATTCTTTTCTATGTTTAGCCCATATCTGGGGCTAAACTACAGCAGTGTTCTACCAACTAATGCCCCCTCCCCAGCCAAGAAGGAGGAGCAGGAAATGAAGATAAGACCTGTGAGTTGAAATGAAAGCACCAAACTAATACTAATGCCAAGTAAATATACAAAGTTATACTCAGTCCAGCAAATGCATAGCAGTCACAGTAAGTGGGAAGGCAATCCTTGGGAGCAGACTGGTGAGTGAGTTCCTCCAGGGATGGAAAGAAGCAAGAGAAGGAGCCCAAGCAGGAGAAGGAGATCCCTTTCATAATGAATACGATGTTTATGGGATACACCTATGAGCCAACTCAGGTCATCAGCTGCCTTGGCTGACTCCAAATTGCTAATGGCCTGTAGCTCACAACTGGCCTAGGATTCTGTCCCAGCAAAACCAGAGCAAACCTAAAGAAGATTTATGTACTAGTTTTCAATCTGGAAGGCCAAGCTGAGCTTATCAATATAGAGCTTGCTTTGAGAAAATGCAGATTGAACAAAATACAGAGACATAAATTCAAAACACTGAAACCTATGCTAAACCCACAGGTAGTCCTATGCTTGTGCAAAGAATGCTTTAGTTTAAGCACTCTTTAAACTGATTCATTTCTCATGAAATACATGTGTCTCGTTTGCACATTTTAACTTTTTTTTTTTAATAAAATGTTAAAATTATTGCTATTTTGAATGATTTATTTATTTGAATTATTTCTGTTGCACTAAAATAGCTACAGATTTTATTGTAGGTTGGAGTGTTTTGTTATCTCTGGCTGGATTCCATATATCTGATCAACTTTAATGATCTTTCCTACATGCACTTCGCTACAGCAGGCAACATAGAATTATAGAATGGCTTAGGCTGGAAGTGAACTCACAAATCCAGCTGTAACCTCCCTGCCATGGGTGGGGATGCCTCTCAACTAGATTTGGTAGTTCAAGGCCTCATTCACAGAATCACAGAACCTTAGAGGTTGAAAGGGACCTCCAGAGATTAAGTCCAACCTCCCTGCCAAAGCAGGATCTCCTAGGGTAGTTCACACAGGAATCCACCCAGGCAGGTTTTGAAAGTCTCCAGAGAAGGTGACTTCACAACCTCTCTGTGTATCCTGTTCCAGGGCTCTATTACCCTCACTGTAAAGAAGTTTCTCCTCATGTTGTGGTGAAACCTTCTATGTTCCAGTTTGTAGCTGTTGCTCCTTGGCTATTTCTGCAGACCACTGAAAAGAGATTGGCCCTATTCACTTGACGCCCACTCCTCAGATATTTTACACATGGCCATGAACCTGGCCTTTCAACCTGGCCATTATAATTTCCAGGAAAAGGGCATCCACAACCTCTCTGGGCAACCTGTTCCAGACTCTCAGCACCCTTGTGCTAAAGAACTTCTTCCTAAGATCCAGTCTAAACAAAAAGAAGTTCGGAGTATACGTGCCTAATGAATCACAGATTGTTAGGAGTTGGAAAGGATCTAAAAGGATTATCTTGCCTATCCCCCTGCTTATCATATGAAGATAAGCTCTGTATATCAAGAAAAATGCCACTTCAAATATCACAGGATCACAGGATGTCAGGGGTTGGAAGGGACCTCTGGAGATTGAGTCCAATCTGCCTCCCAGAGCAGGGCCATAATCTAGTGCAGGTTACACAGGAATACATCCAATATCTCTATTGCTGCTGGAAAGGGAGACAGGCTATACATGATCATAAAGCTCAAGCAGACAGAATGTATACATAGATGCATGCTACAGAGGACCAAGAGCCATAAAGTTACAGCACACAACTCACAAGAGTCAGGTGAACACATTCAAGGACAGCCAGAAGTCAGTCACTGGAAGACACTGCTGCACTATGTCATTTTCACTTTGGACCACTATGTCATTTCTCAGTTCCTGTACCTGGCATCACCCCTGCCACAGGGCCTGATAAAAGGAAACAAAATGGTATATCTCACAGAAAGAGAAGCTCTGTGGCTAGGTAAGGCTGAGATAAGCAGAACCCTGGAATAAGAGACACAGTTCAGAGCAGTGACACAGGCACACAGCTGCCCTTGGGGTAGGGTGTAGGGTCAGAGCAGCAGTGCTCTGGGACAGCACAGTGTGACAAGTGGAAGAGAGGGAGCCAGACTGGAAAGGAAGATTTTGAAAGCAGCAACTCTGCAATTTCCTCTACATGAAAAAATGAGTCAGAATGACAGAATGTACTGGGAACTATAATACAGGAAAAGTGGAAGCTCTAGAGGGATGCAGAGGGGTTTTCTTCTTTTTTATTGCACCCAGGACCAGCCAAACAACTCTTCTCATTCAGAAACAGGCAACAGAAAACAACTTCATTATAATCTCTCTGCTCTTCCATTATGAGCTATCTCAGGGTGTTATTCACTTTGAAATACGTCTGCCTATCATTACACAAAGGAATCCAAGTGAATGGCAGCATCGCATCTACTTTTACCCAGGACTGATGGTTCTTCCCTAACAAGTGGATTACAGCAGGATATTTCTTCTAGACCACAAGGTTCCTTTTATTACCTCAGAAGCAACAGAAGGTTAGGGAGAGACAGTGACAGGGAGTATTAATGTTGTAGCAAGATTCACCCTTAGATGGTTAATCTATCGTGCATCATTTTCATGTTTGCTTTATCTGTGAAATATCATCACCTCACCTTGGTTGGTTTTGGCTTCAGTTTTCACAATTTCTATCTGAGACCCATTCCTAGTGCTGGACTGGACTGAAGGAAGAAACAAATACGACCATTTTGGCCTAGACTGAAAAGATACTTTGAAGATCTATCAGAAAGAGAGTCACTCCAAGGAAAATGTCCCACTCATATTTCTGTCTAGCCAGGTTTCCTGGTGGCTGTAATTTGCAGAAGCTCTACCTCTCTAGTCATAAATCTCAATGGTCCAAACAAACCCTGAGCATCTTGATCACATCTCCTTTCCAATCCTGTGCAATGCCGGGAGCTGTGTAGGAAACTGAGCTATAAAGCCCCTTTACTGGGGCCTCAAGGACACTATTGCCTTTGGAAATACTCAGGGAAGCAGTCTGGATTTATTATTATCCACCTTCTCACCAGCAGAAAATAAAAAGAGCACAGGACAGAATCACAGGCTTGATCTATTGATAAATTAGAGAGCAAAACGGTACCTAAAGCAATTTCTTAGTCTACAGCTACAAAATCGGTTCACTGTAGTGTAAAGGTCATTAATCATAATGACTTTACATATCGGAGTCAATTTTCTACCCGTTCCCCTTCTAGATGAGAGAGCAGCTGAAGACCTCTGTCAAGATGTTTCACTTTCCCATGGCAGTTTTACATCTCAGTGCACAGATGACAGCTAGTACATTCAATAGCTGAGCGTACAAAATACTCCTGGGAACCACCATGCTGTATCACTTTTATGGGGTTTTTTTTGATTCTTAATCCCTTACACATTCTTACCCATATTCACACAAATGGGTAAGTTTCATAGGAAAAAAATACTGAAAGAAACAGTTAGTATTCTATTACCATTAAGTCCATTTACATAGCAATAGCTGTTCCAGAAATGAAGACCTACCTACTGATGGAAAGAGAGGAATACCAAACTTCCTGCCCTGTAAAGTAAGAGGCATGCCAGTGGATGAGAGAAAACCTAGAGTACTACTGATAGAAACTTCCCTAGCAAGGGGCACAGGAATGGTCCTGTGAAATATCTGAAGTAGAAAAACCATCCTCTCACCCCACCTGCCAGAATATCCCACTTCCCAGAAAGTGCATGTCTGAGAGAGATGATGCAGAAGAGACAGTGAATGTGTTAGCAAGCAGGTGTATGAGTGGAGCTACCAAAGGTTTAATGCAGCAGTCACTTCTCTCCAGAGCTGAAGAGAAACATGCACCATAGGACGAGACTATCAATCAGCCTAATATGAAAAGCTGCAGCACTCCAGAAAAGCAGGAAGAACAAAGTGTACACAAAGTATCATATGGAAATTGAAGGCAAAGCTCCAATTCACCTCTTTTCTACCCTAATTTAGGGCAGAACCTGGAGGTTGGAATAGATCATAGAATCATAGAATCAAACAGGTTGAAAGAGACCTCCGAGATCATCCAGTCCAACCTATCACCCAGCCCTATCCAATCAACTAGACCATGGCATTAAGTGCCTCATCCAGTCTTTTCTTCAATACTTCCAGGGATGGCGACTCCACCACCTCCCTGGGCAGCCCATTCCAACGCCAATTACTCTCTCTGTGAAGAACTTTCTCCTCCGGCACAACTTGAGACTGTGTCCCCTTGTTCTGTTGCTGGTTGCCTGGGAGAAGAAACTGCCCCCCACCTGGCTACAACCCCCTTTCAGGTAGTTGTAGACAGCAATGAGGTCACCCCTGAGCCTCCACTTTTCAAATGACTTTAAGATGACTCTTAAAGGTCTCTTCCAACCTAAAGCATTCTATGATTTTGGAAGTCCAAGGACTACATGAATAGCTTAATATAATTTAATATAATTATTTCAAATAAAGGAGATATAAAAGACCACCACCAAAAATCCAAACAACAACAACAACAAAATTGTTAGGGGTGCTCGTGATTCCTATTTGTCTCCATGAACTACTTTTAACCTTTGTTCTCTCAGCCTCTTCACAGCCATTTACCTATTCTCATGCTACTCTCCTATGGTCTGTATCATAACCATTTTAAGCTCTCTTTATGTTCATAAAAACCCTGTACTTGCACTACCTTCTGAGTGTTTTTCTTGCTTTCTAGTCACCAGGAAACATATCTTGATTAATTTAGAGATCTCTTTTCATGAATGTAGACGCAAACAAGAAAATTAAATTAGCTTCATTTTACATTTAGGTCTGTAAGTACTCACTTCAATGATACTCTTAATCTTCCACTGGAAGATGTCCTGGAGTCTAGATAAACTTCCTCTGAAACTGGTGTCTCCTGCAGCACTCTGTGATACGCTCCTATTCTTACCTCAGGTTATTGCCGTAAGATTTGATGCTCCCCAAAGTCCTAGTTACAGCTGGAGGACAGCCTTCTGAATTAGTTCTTAATAGTCACAGGGCATCTCACAGCAAATACTTCATGATACCTCTGTGTCCAGAGAGCTGTCAGGGCAAAACTTGCCACTGGGACCTGATTATAGCTACCAACCAGGTGCTGTCTTTTGTGCCAAACGGATCTTTGTCAAGGTGTTGTTTAAACCCCATAAAAAGTAGCCTTAAATGTATCTCTGTGCATTATGGTTGATATTTTCAAATAGCAGGGTCCTGTTCCCAGAACAATTTGACTACTGTGCTTTACTGCTTCTCTCTTTACATTTTCATCTCAGGTTCAGGTCTAAAGAATTAGTATGAACTATTAGGATGATCAGAGGGCTGGAGCTCCTCTCTTATGAGGAAAGACTGGGGGAGTTGGGGCTGTTCAATATGGAGAGGAGAAGGCTCCAAGGTGACCATACTGTAGCCTTTCAGTATCTTAAGGGGGTCTACAAGAAAGCTGGGGAGGGACTTTTTAGGAAGTCAGGTAGTGGTAGGACTGGGGGGGAATGGCATAAAGCTAGAAATGAGTAGATTCAGACTGGATGTTAGGAAGAAGTTCTTCACCATGAGGGTGGTGAGACACTGGAAGAGGTTGCCCAGGGAGGTGGTCGAAACCCCATTCCTGGAGGTGTTTAAGGCCAGGCTGGATGAGACTCTAGACAGCCTGATATAGTGTGACATGCCCGTGGCAGGGGGGTTGGAACTAGATGATCCTTGTGGTCCCTTCCAACCCTGACTGATTTTATGATTCTGTGATTCTGTAACTATGTAATACCTGTCTAGAAAGCAGAGCTTCTACTTTTCTACCAGTGAAAAATTAATTCCACCTTCCCCTTCAATGTTTAGCTAAATTCTATATGAAGCTAAGTCAATAGTGAGAAAAGGCACAAGAATTCTGGTTTCCCTGTTTACTGACATGCTTCTGGGGACATTAGCACATTCAGTGGGACAGAGACTACAGTGTTCAGTGACACGGACTTTGGTTTAGTGAGTGGCAATGATGTTCAAAAAGACAATGAAGAGTAATAGACATATTGAATTGTTTATGTTGGAAAATACATTTAAGATCATTGAGTCCAACCATAAACCAAACACTCCTAAGTCCACCACTAAACTGTGTCCCTAAGAAGCACAGCTTTTAAGTGCCTCTTTTAAATATTTCCATGGATGATGAATTAACCACATTACTTAGCAGCCCATTCTAGTGCCTCACAACCCTTTTGGTGAAGTAATTTTTCCAGTCTAAGCCTCCCCCAGCACAGCTTGAGGCCATGTACCTTCATCCTGTTAGCTGCTGTTTGGGAAAAGAGAGTGACACTCGCCTCACTACAGCCTCTTTCCTGTAGAAAGTAATGAGGTCTTCCCTGAGCCTCCTTTTTGCCAGACTAAACAATCCCAGCTCTATCAGCTACTTCTCATAGAACTTGTTCTCCAGGCCTTTCGCGAGTTTTGCTGCCTTTGTTTGGATGTGCTTCAACACCTTAACATCCTTCTTGTAGTGAGGGGCCCAAAACTGAATCTGGTGTTCAAGGTGCAGCCTCAAAAATGTGTAGCTCTACCATTAAAGAGGGATAACCACTTCCCTAGTCCTGCTGGCCACACCATTTCTGATGCAAGCACAAAACACTCACCTTCTGATTCACCTGTTATATGTTTGAACTCCAAAGGCAAGGACAAAAAAAAAATTAAGAATAAAATCATTGCAGAGTCATTTCACTCCCACTCTTTGTGTCCAGGAAGCTTTGCTCTGTACATTTTGTAGTCTGTTTCTTCTGCTCCTTCACTGTATATGTAATATTCTCAATTCAGTTTAGCTCATTTAAAAGCTGATGCTTAGGCTGTCCTCAGCAGCTAATTAAGTTCTTCAGCTTTCAGCCTCCAGCTGGCCCTCAGGGACTCCATCACCCTACTTTGGTGTACCTGGCCTGTTGTGCAAAATCCCAGAACCAAAAGTCAGATTTTTTAGCTCCACACACAGCTCACTGGGAGACATAGGCCACGTTAAAAAAAGCATCCCAAATATCCTGCAGGTTGAGCAGAGCGGCATATGGGCTTGCAACTAGACAAAGAAGTAAATATCTCTTAATTCTTGCTCCTTCATATAACTCTCTGACAGAGTTTCAGAGGCCAGAGACCCCAGCTCTGGGTAAATATATCTGAATCCTAACCCAGGAGCTATCAGGGCTCATGGAAAAAGCTTTAAACGAGATTGGAAGCAGATAGGGCACAAACCCAGGCTTGCTAGAAATAGGCCTGAGGGTACCACACCCTGTACAGCTGACACAGCTCCTGAGGGACTCAGGGAAGGTACCCTGCTGGACCTGTTGTTTGTGAACAGAGGAGGACTTGTGAGCAATGTAAGGGTCGGAGGCCATCTTGGGTACAGCACTCATGAAATGATAGAGTTGTCAGTTGTTGCAGAAGTGAAAAGAGGGTTCAGCAGAAATGCCACCTGGGACTTCTATTGGTCAGACGCTGGCCCCTTTTGGAGACTGGTCAACAGAGTGCCTTGGGACACAACCCTGAAAGGCCAAGATGTCCAGCAAGACTGGACACTGCTCAAGAGGGAAGTCTTAAAGGTGCAGGAACAGGCTCTCCTCATGTACCAAAAGATGATTCAGCATGGAAGAAGACCAACCTGGCTGAATAGAAACATCTGATTGCAACTCAGAGAAAAAAGGAGAGTCTGTGGTCACTGAAGAAGGGACAGACTCGTAGGGATGACTACGAGGTTGTTGTGAGGCTCCGCAGCAAAAACATTAGAAGGGCTAAAGCCTATCTGGAAACTTCTTTGGCTTCAGCTGTTAAAGACAACAGAAAATCCTTCTATAAATACATTAGTGACAAAAAGAGGACTAAGGGGAATCTGTCTTTTGTTGGATGAGGGGAGGAGTGGTCAAGGATGAGGAAAAGGATAAGGTACTCAATCCCTCCTTTGCCTCAGTCTTTGGTAGTAAGACCAGTTGTTGGCTGGATACCCAGCCCCCTGACACAAGTCTGTGGAACCAGATGGCACATACCTGGAGGTACCAAGAGAGCTGACAAAAGTGCTCACTAAGCCACTTCCCACCATTTACCAGCAGTCCTGGCTAACTGGAGAGGTCCCAGCTGACTGGAGATTGGCAAGTATGACTCTCGTCTACACAAGAACAGCCCGAAGGGTTGAGGGAACTACACATCTGTCAGTCTGACCTCAATACCAGGGAAGGTTATGGTGCACATCATCTTGAGTACCATTATGCAGTATGTACAGGGCAACCAGGTGATCAGGCCCGGTCAGCATGGGTTCAAGAAGGGCAGGTCCTGATTAATGTCTCTTTCTACAGCAAATGTCTCTTTCTACACTACCTAGTGGATGAGAGGAAGGCTGTGGATGTTGTCTACTTGGACTTCAGTAAAGCCTTTGACACCATCTTCTACAGCATCCTCCTGGAGAAACTGGCTGCACATTGCTTGGATGGGTTAAAAATTGGTTGGCTGGTTGGGCTCAAAGAGTGGTGATGAATAGAATTAAATCGCATTGGCATCTGGTCACAAATGGTGTTTCCCAGGGCTCAGTGTTGGGGCCAGTTCTCTATAATATCTTTGTAAATGATCTGGACAGAAGAATCAATGCATCCTCAGTAAGTTTGCAGATGATTCTAAGTTGGATGGGAGTGTTGTTCTGCTTGAGGGTAGGAAGGCTCTGCAAAGGGATCTGGACAGGCTGAATCAGTTGGACAAGGTCAATTGTATGAGGCTGAACTAGGCCAAGTGCCAGGTCCTGCAGCTGGGTCACAACAAGCCCAGGCAACGCTACAGCCTTGGGGAAGAGTGGCTGGAAAGCTGCCTGGCAGAAAAGGACCTGGGGATGATGGTTGATAGCTGGCTGAACATGAGCCAGCAGTTTGCTCAGGTGGCCAAGAAGGCTGACAGCCTCCTGGCCTGTATCTTGCTCCTTTGATCTTTAAAATGCTTTCCAATGTATTCACCAGATGATTCAGAGTTTCTTCTTCAAACTTCTTTTGCTTTCCAAGTCTCTCCAGCCAGATCTTTGCTTGACATCCCAGTCATCATATTGCCAGCCACTTTGCTGCATGCTGCTCTCTTTTCAGAAATAAATGAAATAAGTCTCCTTAGAGTCCAAAGCAGCACATTTTCATATGCAAGGAAGCTTCAAAGAGGATGCATGAAACTCAGAGCAGCTGTTCTAACAGTCTAAAGATTTGACAAGCAGTAGCAATAATTGTTTGAAAGGTAGAATACAAAGATATTTGGAAGTCATAGGCAGGAAAACAGTGATCAACGAGGAGGATAGGCAAAATAACAGCATTAGCTCTAGGTAGAAGAATCTGATGTGATTGCAACACAATGAGAAAAAACAGAAAAGGGAGAAAAAATGCTAAAAAGGCTTTGGTGATAATTCTGAGTGTGGATTAAGAAGAATAAAATGAACTTCTGCAACATGCTTAAGATCACTTCAAATGTGATTACTCCATCTTGATTAATTTTTTGTGCAAGCCTTATGGCCAAGACCCAACTCTATTTCCGAATTTTGTTCTAAGTGTAAAGAAATTGCCAAATCTCTACAGTAAGTTTGTGAACCTGCAGCAAGTTAGAAAATTAATTAGCACTCAAGCATCTCACCTGCATGGAGACAGACTTTGCTATTGGATTCTAAGCTCTAATACATGTGAGCTTTCCTACTTGAGATTGGCATAAAAGAATTATTGCTGGCATAAAAATGAATTCATATTTGGGACTGCATTTCACTTCCCTAAAGTTATATCCATTTTCAGGATACAATTTGAGGCTTTTGAATCCTTATTTCAATTTCATTTAAAGAGGTCAGAATACTCAGTTTGTAGTAAGTACAAATTTACATATAGGAGACACTTGCCTAGAACAAGACTTGCTTATTATTCCCCAGTATGTCACTAAAAGGTCATTCTGGTCCACATTTGTCTTAAGTTTATAGGTGTTGTCCACACCTCATATAAAAGCAGCAGAGCTCAGAGTTTTACCATAGTTAAGCCAGGCCATGCCCTCTCTGCATAGGCAGCTGTTTGCACCTCCTGCACAGCCAAATCTAAGCTATATTTGCAATAATAATTAATTAGATAGAAAAGCCAACAGAATTTACAGAATCAAAGAACCTTAGAGGTTAGAAGGGAACTCCAGAGATCACCGAGTCCAACCCCTGTGGAAAGGGTAGTCCACACAGGAATGCATCCAGGCAGGTTGGAAAGTCTCCAGAGAAGGAGACTCCACAACCTCTCTGGGCAGCCTGTTCCACTGCTGTGTCACCCTCACTGTAAAGAAGTTTCTCCTTATGTTGTGGTGAAACCTTTTATGTTCAAGTTTGTACCCACTGCTCCTTGTCTTATTACTGTGCACCACCAAAAAGATATTGGCCCCATCCACTTGACACCCACCCCTCTGACATTTGTAGACATTATGAGGTCTCCTCTCAGTCTTCTCCAGACTAAACAGCCCCAGGTTCGTCAGACTATCTTTGTAGGAGAGATGCTCAAGTCCCCCAGTCATACTTGTGGCTCTCTTCTGGACTCTTTCAAGCAGGTCCCTCTCTAACTGGGGAGCCCAAAGAGTCAATGGAAAAAAATAAAAAAAAGAAAAGAACTCTTTCTCTTGCAGTACATTTCACCAACACACAATATTGTCTCCTTCTTACTCACAAATTGTCTGTTTCTTCAAAGCTTGTTTCTGCAGTACTTAAGCATTAAAACCTGATGAACAATATCTTAAATGACTGTTAACATTTTCACTACAAAGCTTCTCCTCTCTAGGAAATATTTTGGTATTTCTTTTATTTACATGTTGTCATAGTAACAAACAAAGCTAATATAGGGAACCTAATGGATTGCATTTGTTTTCCTTCAGTATCAATTTTCTGTTACCTCAGAATTGTTATCAGTTAAAAAGGACTTTTTTTTCCAGTACAAAGATAATGAGATAAATTAACCCTTGTAAAGTCAGCATATTCAAATCAAGCAGGAATTCAGTCCATTCTTGAGAAATCCAGATGTTTCTAGAAGTGGTTCTAAATTACATAGCAAGATCATGTAACACAGAATTCCTTAAAAGAAAACGTGTTCAAAATGTAACAATTCATCTCTTTGAAATAAGAAAATTATTGAAACTAATTTGAAAGAATCTCCCACCTGACCAAAAAGGATCTGTATTTGTGATACTTCGTATTCATTGGTGGATTCAGCTTTGAATTGTGAATTATTGGTTAATGTTCTGTTTACTAACTCTCCTTTGAAAACTACTCCTTCTTTTCCTGGCACAAACTTCAGATAAACCACAGATCACAAGAGGCAGTAAAAGTAGAACAACATAAATGACAGAATTTGACAGAGGAAATTTTTTTTTTTAAACTAAAGCCCAGGAATTCATAAAAAGGCAACTGAAATTTTCTCCTCACACTTGGACATAGGCAGCTGCAAGTAGAGCATGGTGGGCAGCCTTCTGTGCAAAGCTAGCCACAGCTTTGAAGTGATGCTATCTGCACTTTCTTTGTGGGAAGCTCATGGAAACACTAAAGAAGCTTTCAGCCTCTGGAGAGAGTGTTCCCTTTATCATGCTTTCAGGCAATGAACTTTTGGCATAGAGAAGGTACAGCTCTGCTACACAAGGTGCATTAAAGAAATTGCAGTGAAGTACCTCCTACTTTCCCCCTGACTTGCTCTCATTTCCAGCATCTTTCTGTACCTTCCTAAGCTGCAACACAATTTCCTCTCTTCCCTCTGCACCTTCAAGGAAAAAGATTCAAATAAATAAAAATCAGCCCACCCCTCTTTCTATCACACCTGAGTTGTATCAAATCCTTTCTCTTCCTGTGACAGTTCCAAGCCTTGTTTTCTTAGTTGCAGTGTTTCCCTCCTGCCTTCCCTGCCATGCTTTCCAGCATATTCAGCTCCTCACAGATAAAGAAAACTCCAAAGGGATACACAGGAAAATGGCAGCAAAATGTAGAGGAAGAATTTTGGAGGAAGGAACAGTACACAGCATTGAGTTGAACCTGCTGTTGCTATTCATGCCATGCTGCAGTCATGCCAGCTTCAAAAAGTGAAAATGCTGACTGGAGAAAATTATTATGGGGCTTGAAGTTCATATTATTGCGATGTGGCAGATTTCCTGTTCTGGTTGCTGCTTCTGGGATCCAGTGTCTTGGGTGTGCAGGCATGGCAGCAGAAAGAATGTGAGTCAGGTGGCTGCTGGGTTTGGTTTTCTGGTTTATGCTGTTTTGTTTTTTTTTTTTTCCCTGTATATTTCACTGCATTTCTTTTGCAAATAGGCTAAGCTAAGCTAGTCATGTATTGTATTACTAGATTAATTAGATTATTAGCTAAGGTAATTGCGCATTGTGATTATAATATCTCATGTTATATTAAACTCTTGTCTCTTTATCTGTTCTGGAGCACTCCAAATTCGTTCCTGCCCTCCCCACCCCGCCGCGGGTTTGAATGAGAAGAAGGCGCGAAAACTGCTTGTCCCCCCCCGCCCCGGCCTGCGGGCGTGAGGACGGCACAGCCGCAGTGGCCTTTCCCCACACCTGTGCTGAGCCGTGTGCAGCCCGCGCTGGGAATCAGGCTGGTGATTGGCTGAGTCTGCGCGCCCAGTATGAATTAGCAAATGGACATTTTGTCTGGAAAAGCATAACTAAGCAAGGCAGAAGGCGCGAGGTTCTCGCCCTGAACGAGTTCCTGTCTTAAGAGTTCCCACCCCAAAACAGGCCCCCGCATTGACACAGCTCCCATTTTGGACCGTCCCCGCTTTTGGGCGGCTCCTGCCGTTTTACATGGCTCTCGGTTTTGCACCGTTCCTGCCTTTGGACGCCTCCCCCCACTTTTGCACCGCTCTGTGCAAACTTGCAGGCTTGGCAAGTCCTGGGGTCCTTTTGAGAGAGCTGCCGGCGGCACCCGCACCCAGGTGCTCTCGGACCACAGTTCAGGCGATTTCCTGGCTGCTATTCCAAACTGGGCAGACCCGAGCAGTTCGGTTCTCCCCTGCCGCTGCCGAGGTAGCGTCGCTTTCACGAATCCCTGTCTGTGGGAGTCGTGTTTCGAGACGCTTCTGACTTTGGCGGCTTTACCACCCGCCTTGATTTCTGCCGCGTGGATCCAAACTATTGGATATTGCTTGCAGCGTCAGGAGGCAGCCGAGCCGCAGAGAAACGCAGCAAGGGATCATCGCCCAATACCTATCTCAGCTCCGTGAGTAATGCCTGCTGGTCCCTTAATTCTCTGCTCAGCCTGATTGATAGTGGGGAAAAGCTGTGTTTGTAGCTTAGCCTTTTCCATTTCCTGACTTCCTAAATCTCTCAATTTGTCTACAACATCCTGTTGAAGAATTCCCATTGAATTAGAACCTGTAAATAAATCTAAACTAGTTTTGTCTATAGTTTGGGGGCAGGGGCTTCCAGGAAAATAAAATAATTCTATTTTTATAATTCCTGACCTGGCCACATTAATTCCCTGCCTCTACGACATTATCTCAACCCTAAGCTGTGTGTGTTCCTCTTCACCTCACTTCTGTGTTGGTTAGCCCTTACACTAAACCATTGTGACAGCCTGAGTTACTGGGGAAGAATAAATTGGGTGAAGAAAAAGTGATAAAGAAAGGCTAAGGCAGAGTTTTCTGTTGAGTATTTAGGACCTGATTTTTATGACCACGTAGAAACCTGTGCAAACAGTACTGGGTCCTTTGGTTTCTTTCAAGAGGTCACTGTGACATTAACAAGAAACAATAATTATCCCAGTATCACAGTATAAGCAAGGTTGGAAGAGACCTCAAAGATCATCAAGTCCAACCCATCACCACAGACCTCAAGACTATAAAAGAATAGTGCAATTTTGGGTAAAAAACTTGGTGCAAAGGTTATTCAAATTTCACAGTGCACTTTGTGTATTCCAGTAAGTCTATGTGATCAACAGTGGGATTTAAATGGGGACCAGAACTCGACCAGAGAGTTTCACAAGGAGGTTTATAATCTCTAAATATAGATTGGTATTCCTACTACTGCTCCTCTACTAATGCTGCATAAATGCCCCTCAGAAACAAAAAGATAAGCAGCAAGTAATATTTCATCTCATCTGTTTCCTCAGTGCATGACTTTTATCACTACCAAAAGAAATCTTCTCAGGGTTTCACTGTCAATGCTTTAATGAACAGCTTCCACCTCCAAAGTCCCAGAAATTCCCAAAACAGGGAGGGATGAGAAGGAGATACTCATCTTTCAGAAAAATAGCTTTCATTTCCTGATAAATTATTGCAAAAGCATATCACATACTAAGGCAATTCAGCTTCCACTGTTTCAGCAACTGTAATAATAACTACTAAATGATCTAGGTATTGTTTAATCTAGAAACTCCTTGAGATGGTAGCTGCTATACTTTTGTAAAGCATTTATTCCAGTGGGATCCAATAAGGCTGTAGGATTTAGGAGTTATTGTAAAAAAGACTGCCTCTCTAAATCAAAACAAGTAACATAAAATTCTCCATACAGATGCAGAGCACTTAAGCTGTTTTAAATTTTGTTTTACACAAACGAAAATGGGACATAAGGGGTAATAAACCATTAGAAAAGAGGTTGTGATTTTGTAAAATCTTTTAAGGAATTTACTGTATTGTTAGGACACTGTTGCAGAGTTCTCACATTTCTGGGGCAGGGCAGGGAGAAAGAGGTTGTATTAAACCAAAACAAACACAGATATGCTTGAAAATGGCCAAAGACTTCAGTATCCCCAAATGGATGACAGCAGCTTTAAATAGATGATGCTTTTGGGACAATCCAAGATTTATGCAAGATACTTAAAATTATCTATTACAGACTTGCTCTAGAGTTAACAATGCAGTTCTATAGGGATGTTGTAGCAAAAGTTCTAAGCTGCACTGATTTTCTGGCCAGAAATCCAAGAAATAAAGGACACACTGAGAGCTTATATGTATTTCCTACTTCTGCACTTCTTGTGGCTAGAAACTGGGAGAATACTGGAAAGTTTTAGAGTAAAGTGCATGTCAGGTGAAGAAAACATGGATGCTAGTGAAAGTTAAGTGGATTAAGCAGTAAAAGCAGTGCAAATGACATCTTAAAGAAAAAATGAAACAGGTACTGCTTCCTGAATCAAGTGACATTACAATTTTGAAATTCATTTTAGTAAAGTACATTTTTACTGTAATTAGAAGCCAGGTTCTCATTAGAAGCAATCATTAAAATATCAATAGCTAGAAAGTTGCTGCTTTTCTGCTTATTTCTAATGTTCTATTGTTCTTTACCTATCCAAGTTAGTGCCTGGTAAATATCAGAACATCTTAAACTAATAAACACTTAAGTAAATTCTTTTAAATTGAATCTGTGTTGCTAGTACAAGAAATTAAAGTCTTTTGTTTATAGTACCTTTACTGTTTAAGATATTTCTGTATCAACCCTTTCAGAACTCGAAATTCTTCCTAACTTCAGGCCAAAGTGAGTCCTAGAATTCACTTTGGAACCGATTTTTTTTCTCTGTGTTTCTTATTATAAAGCAACAATAAATGGAAGTTCAGAAGCTCATCTTGAGCTTTTTGGACTGGTTATATCAAGGCATTATGTGACCTTTGAAGTATAGAATCAAAGAATCAACCAGGTTAGAAGAGACCTCCAAGATCATCCGGTCCAACCTGTCACCCAGCCCTAGCCAATCAACTAGACCATGGCATTAAGTGCCGCATCCAGNGAATCCCCTCCCTTGCCCTGCTGGCCACACTGCTCTTGATGCAGCCCAGGACTCGGTTGGCTGTCTGGGCTGCATGAACAACTACTGAAAGTTCCCTTAGCCAAACCTACCTAATTTCAGAGAGAAATACTCTGTGTATTATACTTCATGGGGTAGGAAAGTGTAGAAATCATTCCTTGCCTAAATCAGCCAACTGCAGTTCTGCAGTTCCTTTCAGACACTTAGAGATGTCTGCGAAGATTGCCAAAAGGAGCACATTTTCAGAAGGAACCACAGTCTCTCTTCTGGAAAGAAATAAAAGAAGGCGGGGGAGGGGAGGATACTAACACAATTTCTTTCTCAAAGTGATTTTACAAATCAGGGGTTTTGCTTTAAAATCTTGCTAGTTATTATTGTATTTGAATTTCAGAGGTGTAACTGAAAGAGAAATTAACTGCTGTCCTAAACTGCAAACTCTGTGGCATATAAAACTGTATCTACAGCTGTGTCAGCTATCACAGAATCATAGAATGTCCAGAGAAGGGCAATGACGCTGGTGAGAGGACTCAAGCACAAGCCCTATGAGGAGAGGCTGAGGGAGCTGGGATTGTTTAGCCTGGTGAAGAGGAGGCTCAGGGGAGACCTTATTGCTGTCTACAACTACCTGAAGGGTGGTTGTGGCCAGAAGGAGGTTGCTTTCTTCTCTCAGGCAACCAGCACCAGAACAAGAGGACGCAGTCTCAAGCTGTGCCAGGAGAAGTTTAGGCTGGAGGTGAGGAGAAAGTTCTTCACTGAGAGAGTCATTCCCCACTGTAATGGGCTGCCCAGGGAGATGGTGGAGTCACCGTCCCTGGAGGTGTTCAAGGCGGGTTTGGACGTGGCACTTGGTGCCATGGCCTAGTCTTGAGGTCTGTGGTAATGGGTTGGACTTGATGATCTTTGAGGTCTCTTCCAACCTTGGTGATACTGTGATACTGTGAGTTGGAAGGGACCTTACAGATCATCTAGTTCCAAACCCCCTGCTATGGGCAGGGACACCTTCTACTAGACCAGACTGTGCAAGGCCTTGGCCAGCCTGGTCTTGAACACCTCCAGGGAGGGGGCATCCACAACCTTCCTGGGCAACCTGTTCCAGTGTCTCTCCACCCTTCCTGTAAGGAATTTCTATCTAATATCCAGTCTATCCACAATTCCTTCTTTCCAGACAGCTTTCAGACACCCTTAGCCAAGCCATATTTGGGAAACTGTGGAAAACAATTACCTCAGTAGTAGAAATTGTACTTCTTATTTTTACCTTTTTTTTTTTTTTTTTTTTAATTATTATTCAGATACCTTGTTTTATCTACATTTTCCAGGGGAAAACCAGGTTTATTTATCAGGTAAATGTTGAACTCTGCATGACCTGTGTTAGCATGAGAAATCTCAGAACAGCTCAGAGATGTTATCTCCAGAGACTTTTTCAAGCAAATATTGTATTCATAACCTGTTCTAATTGCTCTGTACTTCAAAATGGTTGCTGCAGATACTGCATAAGTAAAGTGGTTTGTTTATGCTCTGCCGATACTGGCTCCAAGTGTATTTGGACTGCTATTTGTTTACTCACCCTCACTCAGTTTAATCACTGTCTTTCACAAAGAATGAAGCTCTAACAAGCTATCTGTTCTTTTAACAAATATTAAGGTATGGCAAATTGAACATCCATATGATGTTCAGTTTTCTTTTTGCTGCCTGGAAACCTATATAAAGTACTTTTTTATTGATGCATGGTGCAGCATATGCAAGATTTTCAATGCATTTCTGCTTTCTTGCATAGCAGAGGCTACAGCCTGATCTGTGGGGTCCTGCAGATCTGAATCAAGGAGAATGTCCCAGGGTCAGATTTCAGTGGCTGACATTTCCACAGAAGAACTGTCTCAAAATCAGTTAGGGAAAGAAAATCATTCTGAGTATTGACATAATATAAATAGGATGAGATTCAACTCAACAATGTTCCAAGTAATTAATTCAGAAGCTAATAACAGGTGTTGAAGCTCTTCAGCAGGAAAGAGCCCAGGAGGGGAACATTTGTGATCAGTTCACTGGAAACAACAAAACCAACAAACCACTCTGAAGCTGTGAACATGAGAAGCAAATAATTTAGGTGAGAAGTTGTCTGTGGAACTGAACTCAAACATGCAGAGCAATGAGACTTCACCTGAAATGCTCCTTACAGTGTTGTACCTATGCAGGTCCACCCAGCTTTCCCTGTCCCACCTCAGGACACGGCAGGACACGGCTGAACCACTCAGCCACAGGCAGGCGTGTCAGGGAAAGCCTGGGTAAGAACGGGCAAAACGCTGCCTGGCAGCCAGGGCTGGGGGAAACAGGGTGAGAAGCAGCCCTGCCAGCCCCGAGGGCAGAGTGGGAGGAAGGGAGGAGTTGCTCCAGGCGGCCCAGCAGAGACTCCCCTGCGGACCCGAGAGAGACTTTTGCTTCCTAATTTTTATGTGTTACCATTACAGCCGGTTATTGGGAAAGGGTGGAGGAGAGCACTAGTACCCGGTCCCAATTGAACCAAAGACTGCCTCCTAGGCTAGGCAAATCCACAAGTCCCTTTTCTCCAGCAGAACTGAAAATGTAAATCCTTAAAACTGCAAAGTGGAGACAAAACAACTTCCTTGACACAGAGGAACGTGCCATGATTAAATAACGTCGCTAAAATGCTGAATGCTGAAGTGATTAGGATTATAGATATTTAAAGAGACAAATCTTATTTTCCCAGATGAATTTCAAATAGAACATAACTCTAATGATCCTGCAGTCTCCACTCTCCAGCAAGCAAGATGAACATATTTGTCTTTCACAACGCTAATTTCTATGGCTCTCTGCTGAAAAGCTGCTGGAGCTATAGGCAAACAGGAAACTGATTCAGCTACTCAGAAGGAACAGAGTATCTGGGAATGGGGAAATTATCTATGGAGGAGATTTGCCAGCAATTTTAATAAATTACACTTTAAAAGATAATGCCATGAAATGAAAATGTCATCTTTAATTAAAACCTCAATTTGAAAAAGCGTGCATATACATTTAGCTTTATTAAATAAACACAGATGAACTGCTAAGCAGGCTCAGAGTTGCTAAAATTTACTCTGGGCTAAGTTAATTTTTTTAATTAGATTTCTAAATTAAATTTATAGTCACAGCTGTCTTAGGTAGTCTTAGTCCAAATAATTGCAAAAGGGATGCGCAGCAGTTTTGGAAACTACAAGAAAACCATTGATGGAAATTTCTCTGAGTCTTGGGTCACAAAAAAGAAGTGAGACTGTTAATTTTAAGAATCAACTGGGAGTTCAGGAAGTAGTTTGCAGAAACACAGAATCTTCAGAATTCATGTATCTTTAAATTAGTTGTCTGATCCCTTTATAGCCTAAAGGAAGAAAGAGTAGGTAATGTTCTTGTGCCAGTTTCCACTGGACTATCTCTCCATTTGTGGACTACGGGGGGAATATCTGGAGTCCAATATCATAATTTACAGTCCTCCAGTAACTAAAGAGAGACAAAACAAAGGTCAAGTGAGATTTGTGTCTTGTTAAAATTGGCATCAGCAATTTCCTACATTATTAGCAAAGCGTTTTTGCATAGCTAGCATCATGCCTTGTGGGAGAGCGAAACGTCTTTAATAAAGTCTTATCAGATTTTTGAGCAGACTATTAATTTAATTACATTCATTTTGCCCCCCCCTCTTCCCTTTTCTTCCCCCTGTAAGCAGTAATCTTCCTTCTTTGGCATTTTTTTATTCTCTACTTAGTGGAATCAGGTAGGGATGTGTTATTGAAATGTTTATTGTTTCTTCTAGAAGAAAATAAGTAGAGTTGATGTAGATATATTTCCAATTCTTCCACACTGCAACCATTGTGATGTGGCTTTACTCTGCTCTTGTGAGACCTCACCTGGAGTGCTGTGTACAGTTCTGGAGCCCTCAACACAAGAAGGACATTGAACCATTGGAGCAAGTCCAGAGGAGGCCACAAAGATGCTCAGAGGGCTGCAGCAGCTCTGCTCTGAGGACAGGCTATGAGAGTTGGGGCTCTTCAGCCTGGAGAAGAGAAGGCTTCAAGGAGATATTGTAGTAGCCTTCCAGTATGGGACTATTTACAAGGTCTTGTAATGATGAAACAAGGGGTAATGGGTTTAAACTGGCAAAGGAGAGATATTAGGAAGAAGTTCTCTACAGTGAGGGTAGTGAGACCCTGGAATGGGTTTCCCAGGGAGGTTGTGGCTGCTCTCTCCCTAGAGGTGTTCAGGCTATGTTAGATGAGGCCTTGAGCGACCTGTTCTAGTGAGAGGTGTCCTTGCCTATGGTGGGGGGGAGTTGGAACTAGATGATGTTTGAGGTTCCTTCCAACCTTACCATCCTATGATTCTAATATTATTTCCTAAAGCTGAGAGAAGGTTACAGGGATGTGTTGCAAGCAGTGTGGTGAATGAAGTGGCCCAAGTGAAAGAGTAGGGGTGTAAGAGATGAGATTTCTTGGCCGCTGGTCTACCAAGGGACTCTGATGCACAAAGTTGAATGACTTGATTACTTTCTGTGTAGATAAATTGAAGCTAAAAATACTGAGAACCACTTTAAGTCCTTCCTGCTTTTTGACAGAGGGCCAAATGTTGTGACAGTTTTACAAGAAAAGGTGCCCACAACTGAAAGATAAGCTTCTACCTGCAGAGCCAGGTAGCAAACATGAGGCTGTCATGAATAGCTTTTCTTTGTATGTCTGTCTCTAATTAGGGAACAAGCAGCTCAAGGTAACAAGACATTTGCAAAAAAATTAATAGGACTGCTCATTGAGTTAATTCACTAATCACCCCTGTGGTAGTGGGTTGGACTTGATGATCTTTGAGGTCTCTTCCAACCTTGCTTATACTGTGATACTGTGATCTTGGCAGGCATCCAGGATTAAAACCTAAATCATTCTTTACATTTCATTTTAGCTTTTAAAAGCAGATCTTTCCAGGTCTTCTACCAGTTTCCACTATGTTTTTTATACTTTCTGAGAGTAAGTAAATTAAAATTTCTGTGCCCTTACATAAAAGCTGATATCGTTGAGGTGTTCATGGAATCCTGTGTACTCATTTATACTGCAAATACCTCCAAAGTTGCTAAAATCAGAGAACTGAGGTCCCTATCATATTCTGCAGAGAAGGAGTGGTGCTTTAGCATAAAACTAAGAACATGTCAAATAGATGCTTGAAAAGGTGAACTGGCTTCAAGCAGCAGTAACACTGCCAGATACAGAACGTGGATTTACAGATCTGTCAGCCAGCAACAGCCCTTTCAAGGGATAGGACTGCCCCAGTAAAACTCATCTGCTCCACAGTATCATCAGAGTTATTCATGCCAAATCAACACATGCCTTGACATTTCTGTGAGGATCCTGGAGGCGGATTCCATCTGCTAACAACACATTTCAGAACAGAGGGCAGCTTGTTTCTAACAAGGATAGATTTTCTTCTGAAGCACAGAGTCCTTGCTACCCGCAGCACCTTAGAACAAGGAAGGACTGAATGCTAAGATTGAAATTCCCTTTTCACCTTCATCAAGTAAACTTCTCAGTGAGTCTTTCCCTTGGTGCTGGCACTGTCTATGTTAATACTCTACCTGCTTCATGGCTGAGTAGAGGGTGCTAGTCTACCTAGATGCCAGCCTAGAATATCCAGGGCTAACTGATGCTCCAGGGAGCAATTTCAACTTTACAAATTAATACTTTTGAACATACATTAATTATCATCTAGAAAAAAAACTCAAACCACAAACCCAAAACCCAGGCACTGATTGTCTGCTTAGCAGGCATTTGAAAAATCTTCTTCTTGTAAGCTGTAACTGTAACAACAGAATTGCTGCTGCTTGTGGAGTAGAAGGGATAGAGTTCAGAATTATGAATACAAATCATTGGTTGCAGTAACCTTTATGAAAAAGTCTGCTAATTCCAGAGGACCTCTAATCCAGCAACAGAGAAGCCTGTGCTCTGTTTTAAGCTGTATATAATTTAATGGATAGCTATAATTACTTTAACAGAATAAGGAACAGTGTCAGACAAAATGTACTGTAAGTCAGGCAAGTTATTTATTTTGTCAGCCAGTGGAAGGTAGAGCTGCTCATGTTTGTTGATATTTCACATTCATCATTACATTTATTTGCTTACTTACAAAGGGTATGAAGTGCTCCTTCTCTTTTCAGCCAAAAAAATTACAAAATAGGTAACACAAACATTAGATAAAAATGTGAATTGCACATGAATGGGAAAAAAGATGAGAGGCAGAGAACTCAGAAAGAATTGCTCACTTCAAGCCAAATTCTGCTGAGAAAGAGAATCTGAAGGCTTGGAAGTTTGTACTGCATGTTGTGCACACTGCATGTTGGGTACACAGCAACACATCCAGGTTGTTTAATATTTGCCAGGCAGATCACAAAGCCCTCGCAGGCTGCAGCAGCATATAATCTCCTTGAACGTCTTCCTGAGCTCCTGACTCCGGAATGCATAGATAAGTGGATCGATGATGGAATTGCACATGATGAGGATGAGGTAGAAATTAAAGTGGGACATGAAGCACACGCAGTAAGGGTTGTAGGGGCAGGAGATGTAGAAAATCAGGTGGAGGAAAAATGGAGCCCAGCACACAACAAAGACTCCAATTAAAATGGTGAGAGTGATGGCCCCTTTCATGTTGGCCCCTTGGCGAATAGGGCCAGTCCCAGGAAGAACAGCAATCTTTTTGATGTGCATCCGTGCCATCATAAACATATGGACATAGAGGGATGCCATGAGAATGAGCATAGTGAAGAACATGCTAATGAGACAGATGATGACAACACTACTGTCAGAGTAAATGATGAACAAAATGCCTGAGACTGTGCAAGCAGCCCAAATGCATGTGATGATGACCCCTACGCGCTTCACCGTCATGATATTATGGTACTGGAGGGCATAAAAGATAGTAAAATACCTGTCCACTGCTATTGAGAGCAGACTGCAAATTGATGCAAGCAAGGAACTGCAAATCACTGAGTCAATGACATTGTCAATGTTTATGGTAAAGCTCTGTGCATCTGTGTCTGTATTGTTTAGCAGCGTGATGACAATAGTTTCTGATCCATTAGATACACTCACTAGCATATCAGCCACTGCCAAGCTACAGATGAAGAAGTACATGGGTGAATGGAGGTTCTTGTTCTTGGCTATTGCCACAATGACCAAGACGTTCTCCAGCAAGCTGATGATGCCCAAAGTCACAAACACTTCGGGGGATACAAAGAGTTGCTCATAGCAGCCTCCTGAGGAGTGGCCCTTTGCACTGGGCTCGCTGGCACCTCCGTGCGGTCTGTAGCTGTGGTTCCAGAAATGGAGAGGCTGGAGTGTCCCACGGTGCTGGGTGAAATTCATCTTATGGAGATGCCCTTTCAGCTTCCTGCTTTTAAAACTCCTGTCCCTTTTGCATTCCTTTGAAAACCTTCTTTTGCTTTTCGGCTTAGAAAGAAAACAAAAATAAGCCAGCACTGAGGCAGGCAGCAGTTCAGAACAATTTGACTGCTGTTAGAAAATAAAGTTTCAAACTCAGAAACACTGCTTTAAGCTCTCACAGATGCAGTTTCTGATCATCAGCGCGTTTACCTTGGTGGTCTATGTCACAGAGTCCAAACAATCTGTAAATTTGCATCAAATTCTCCCCTTTGGTCAGCTCCTGTTTAGTTCACTCGTATGCTGCAAGGCTTTTTTGCTCCCTTCCATTAAGAGAGGCAAACATAAAATGCCCAAGGGACTGATGCAGAGCAGAAACTAATTTCAAACTGCAAGCACGGGTCTGGCTGTCAGACAGTGCATGCCGGCTGCCTGCTTTATGGTGTGTGGAGGAGAAAAATATTCAGGGCACTCTCCGCCTCTGCTTTGCCTTCCAGCCAATGGGGCTCAGGAGCTGCAGAAAGTCGGGGGGCTGCTGTTTCTGAGCCTCTCTGGAACATCACACAGCACGGGAGAAACAGACACAGCACAAGCTACCAGTAGCTACAAGAAAGCAGATGTGCTACCAGAGATTCATTTCCTTTCTTTAACTTCTCAGAATAGTATTTTAATTGTGATTTTTAACCAGCAGTCTTACAGAACCGTTCTGGCAGTCTTACAGAAATGGCTACAGCTGAACTGATGGCTTTTTAGCATTTCAGACTGATTTACTGTGATTTACTCTTGCCCCTTCTGTGGCATAAAGTTGCTCTGACTTGTATATGTGGTAGAACAGGAAAAAGACAAGAAAGCAAGAAAATAATCTTTCTATACTTCGTCTATAAATATCTGAGGGGTGCATGTCAAGTGGATGGGGCCAATCTCTTTTTGGTGGTCCAGAGCAATAAGACAAGGAGCAATGGGTATAAAATTCAGCATAGAAGGTTTCACTTCAACATGAGGAGAAAATTCTTTACAGTGAGGGTGACAGCCCTGGAACAGGCTGCCCAGAGAGGTTGCGGAGTCTCCTTCTCCAAAGATTTTCAAAGCCTGCTTGGATGCATTCCTGTGCAGACTGCCCAAGGGGATCCTGCTTTTGGAAGGGGAGTTGGACTCGATGGTCTCTGGAGATCCTTTCCAACCTCTAACAATCTGTGATTCTCTGATTCTTGGTTCTCTCTCCCTGATCTCCCTTGAACTGCCAACTTTTCTGTGCTTTATTTGTCCATTTGCAAGATGTGTTCTTGCAAGGTTGGGTCATACTCTCTAAGCTTCTTATAGTTTGTAAATAATTTAGACTATCTAAGGACAAAAAACAGAACAAGGAGACAAAGACACAAATGGCTTAATAAATTGTCCTAAGGAAAGCAGGTTTTTTTTTCCCAGGTAATAGCCTTCTTTACCTTGTTTCCAGGAAGGAAAAGATAATAGCATTGATTGCAGAAGCCCTGTTACCATTAGGAACTAGGATGTTTGGCAGAAAAAGTCAGTATTTAGAAAAGATGAAGGAAAATACAGTACAATAGTACTGTATTGGCTCATACAATAGTAATGACACAAAAGCATCAATAAATCTGCTAAATGCCCATTTGGAAGGATGTTCCTGTGCTTACCTGGCATAAGCTGTACATCAGCTTGTGTGCAGTCTGCCAGGGAAAACCCTTGAGAAGAAAGAGGAAAGGAATGCCAAATGAATGTGAAGAGGCAGAGACAAAAGTAATTTTTCTGTTTCATCTTCAAGCCGATATTGTGATTGCAGTATTCACAACAAATATACTAGGCAAATCCTAAAGTACAAGTGGATTTTAAAGCTCTTGAAGCTACAGGGAAGTCAGTCACTACACCTGAAATTAAAGTTTGAAAAGAAATTAGTTGAATTAACATTTCCAGTCAGCTACCAGAAAGGCCATGGAGTAGTCTCTCTCTGATGCAAGAGTCTGTTTTCTTCAGCATCTCAAATTTTGTCATCTTCTATGCATTAGATAGCTTTAAAACACACAGCTGTAAAGAGATACAGGCATGCAGCAGGAGTATGGAAACACAACTGTCTGTGTTCAATATCCCAGCCCCAGGGGAAGCACGATTTTACTTTCACATTTGGATTTGCTATAGATCTATGGTTATAAAGACCTATATCAGAATAAAAGCCACTGCCAATTATTTCTGGGCCTCTCCCCAGACAGATTGCTTCATAAAGTTGAAACATAAACATCCAAGACAAACAAAATAACCTGCATCATAGGAAACACACATTTATCAGTCTGGAAAACATCACTCACCAGCAGCATCCTTACAATGAAAGAATAACTTGCTGCTGAGAGGGTGAGATTTATTTTCTTATCAAGATGCAATGCAAGCCAGGATTCAAAAAGATTTATTATCTAGTTACTGATCCCCAGGCCAGTGTACACTAACTCCTGCCACAGACAGGACTTGCATACCTAACCATGGACACAGCTACAACGTGAGAGCAGTGAGAAAATTGATATCAAGACTTGTGTGGGAGAGCAGCATATCTTCAGGCAAGGCATTTTTCTACACCTGCAGCCAGAAATACAGAATCAAGTTATCCCAGGGAAGAAGCCTGTCAGCATCCCTTCCCTTATCACCCCAGTCCATGCTGGAAGTGCCCATAGCAAAAGCATCAGCTCCCTCCACCTACTTAGATGGAGTTAGAGTAGGAGAAGCTGACAAAACAAAGAGAAGCTTCCTTCACACAATATTGTCCTGTTTGCTCTAGCTGTCTGCCTGTCTATTCCTCTTCTGGTTCCTTCCTTTCTCAGCACATTGCCTCTCTTCTCATTCTCATTTATCTTTCCATTAACCATCTCTCTTCAGCCAGAAGCTATACAGGCTATGCTTGATTTTTGTCTGGACTTGGTCATAAGCATGCAATTTTGGTTATAAACAAGGAGTGAAAAGGACACTGCTCTCCCACTCATGGCTCTTAGTCACCTCAAAATTTCTATTTATGCTCTGCATCATTGGAGCAAGGTTGTGTTGGAGTGTCAGCCATTCATATTTGTGAGATGACTGAAAGCAGAAGACTTAAGGTAGCTTAATAACTCAGATGAAGCACTGAAGAGGTGATCTACTATCTGCCTCCCTCCTCTAAATTAGAAGATAAAACAAGTTATATAAGTCTCTTTTTAGATGACATAGGATGTATGCACATCTAAATACTTCTACAGTAGAAGATGGATACATTCCTCAGGCTCACACTTAAGAAAAATTGAACCATAATGCCTGAAAATGTGTCAGAATTTCATTTTTCTAAGTCATAGATAACAGAAGCACTGCCTAATATAAATTGTCTAGAATGTTCTTAAATGTTGAAAATCAAAGCTGAGCTAATATTTCTTTCAAAAGCACTATGGAAAAACAGCCATAGCTTCAGAGAACTATAAACTGGTAACAGTGATATACTAATATGAGCTGAGGCTCTTAAGAGAAATAAAACATCAATGAAATTTTTATACCAGCCTCTCCATTTAACAGAATGAGGAATCACAGCCTCCTACACAACTCCCCCATGTCCTGTCCTCTCTTTCCACCTACTCTCTGAGAGGGTTACAGTCATCTCCATCTCTCAGCATTTTGAAGACCTGAATTATTCTCTGACAGGTGCTTTAAAAAGTCAGAAGAAAGTGTTCATTGGAATAATAAGCAGATAAAATCCCAATAGAAATACAGGAGCACAGCCATGAACAGACTGTATAGGTCCACTATGGGAGAAAAAGAAAGGTAGAGGGAGTTAGCAGAGGCAATTTCCTGCTCAAAGGCAGGGTCTGAGATTTCTTTGGATTCCACATCCACATTGGTCAAGCACAGAGATATTTACCACTTCAGCTGCTCTCAGTGGAAACAGGAAAGGTAGTGAGAAATTGGGTAGAAAGAAGAGCCAAAGAAACAGATCATTAGCACTTAATCAGTCCCTCGGATTTGTGCAAATGTCCCCGGCCTGTGCAAAGGGCACTGCTACATCTACATGGACAAGCATAACTGCTGGAGCCAGTGTAGAGGAAGGCAGTGAGGCTGGGGAAGGGGCTAGAGAATAAATCTTATGAGGAGTGACTGAAGTTGCTGGGGATGGTTAATTTGAAAAAGAGGAGGCTGAAGGGAGACCTCATTGCTGTCTTCAGCTGCCTGAAAGATATTGTGGAGAGGTTGGTGCTGGTGTCTTCTCACAGGTAATTAGTGATAGAACAAGAGGGAATAGCCTCAAGCTGCAACTGGGTAGATTTAAGAGTAGATGTTAAGAAACATTTTTTTTCCCAGCAAGAGTAGTCAGGCATTGGAATAGGCTGCCCAGAGAGGTGGTTGAGTCACCAACCCTGGATGTGTTTAAAAGTCATTTGGATGTGGTGCTTAGGGATATGGTTTAGGGTGAACCTTGTAGAGTAGAGATATTGTTTGGACTTGATGATCCTGAGGGTCTTTTCCAGCCTGAATGTTTCTGTGATTCTGTGAAATAAGATTTTGATACACGTACTTAGATCCAGGTTTTCAGTTCATTCAAAACCTGTTCTTGACTGGGATACAGTTAATTTTCATCCTAGTAGGTGGTATAGTGCTGTGTGTGTGATTTGGGATGATAACACACTGATGTTCTAGTCATTACTAAGCAATGTTTACACTAAGTCAAGGAATTTTCAGCTTCACACACCATCCCATCAGCAAGTAGGCTGGGGGAGGTACAAGAAGCTGGGAACGGACACAGACAGGATACTGACCCAACCCGGCCTAAGGGATATTCCATACTATATCATATAAACAAGAGGGAGGGCTGGCTCAAGAACTGGCTGGGCATTGGTTGGTGAGCATTGTGCATTCCTTGTTTGGAATATTCTAATTCTTTTGGTTTTATGACTATATTTCCTTCTTATTCTGTCCTATTAAACTGCCTTGATCTTAAGCCAAAGGTTTTACTCCCCTCCCCTCACAATTCTCTTCGCTGTATCATCATCATCATCATTGTTGTTGTTATTATTATTCTTCCTGTTGTTCCTTTGATGTTTGCAACAAACTCTCCTTATCTCAACCCATGTTTCTTTATGATTTCTTCTTCCCATCCTACCAGAGGGAGGGGTTGGAGAGAGCAGTTTTGAGCAGCTTCATGGGGCTCAGCTTCTAGCTGGGCCTAAACCCTGATGACCTGCATCGTATATTTATACATAGCAGAGGCGAATTCCATTTAGCACTCAGAATACTCACAAAAAATGGTTCAAATAATGCAACATACTTTTCCATCCTACCCCACACAAAGAAGCATTTTTTTTGTTGTTGTTTCATCTACAGTAAATTAACAATGAGCAATATAGACACAGTTGTTTGGTCCTGTATTTAGACTGCTACAGATATCAATACAGACCTGACTACCTATTGGAAGAAAAAAAAGAACAGTGGAAAACCACAAAGCAATATTGTTGGTAAACACAAGGACCAGAGGAGAGGCTGGGTGGTGATCGAGTGGCCTGTGTTGTGATGGCACTGAGGAGGAACAAGGAAGGTGAACCAAGGCAGGGCCAGGCAGGAGGCCCTGTAGTCTAACAGAACAATGACTTGTCTACAGTCCCACCCCTGCACTCTGCATGATGGTAGATAATGAGGTATAAATACTGGCCCTGTTTTGTACCTGAGGAATGAGAATTCAGTACCAAACAGCAGGGGCAGGTGAGTAGGCTTGTCCTCCTGCCCACCTGAAGGCATGACTTGTGGTAAGATTTGCAACCTTGGCTACATCAACTGCTTCCCTGGGAGATCAAGCTTGTGACTGCAAGCATACTTTGGAGCTATAGAACTATTTTGCAGTTTAGTTTCTCATTGGCAACGTTAAAGAATGTGTACTTGTTGCATATGAATAAACTGTACAATTCAAGCATCAGAATGGGGGTTGGACTTGATGATCTTCTTGGGTCCCTTCCAACCCCTGACATCCTGTGATCCTGTGACTGCTGCATTAGAATACAGTCAGACCTACAGCAGGCAGGCTCTTTGTGGATCTGGTGTCAAAGCAATAGTCACAGCAGTAATTAGCATATCAAGTAAGAGATAAGTAACCTATGAAGAGATAAGTCCAACCCTAGTCCCTCTAAACTCTGAGACCAGGTAGAACACATTACAGCATGTAGGATTAAGTACAAATTAAACATTGACATTCATCCAGATCCAGCAAACCAAAAAATAAGTGATCCTAAATTTGTGACTTCCTTGGTTTGCTTTATGCCAAAAAATGAGAAGATGTTAAGCTGGCCTCTTCCTTCATTCGTCATCTTTGTATACAAATAGAGCAGAGGAAATCACAGAAACACAGAATATTAGAGGTTGGAAGGGACCTCCACAGATCATAAAGTCCAAGCCTCTCCCAAAGCAGGATCCCCTAGGGTACTTCGCACAGGACTGCATCCAGGCAGGTTTTGAAAGCTGCCAGAGAAGGAGACTGCACAACCTCTCTGGGCAGCCTGTTCCAGTGCTCTGTCACCCTCACTGTAAAGAAATTTCTCCTCATGCTGAGGTGAAACCTGTGTTCCAGTTTGTACCTGTTGCCCCTTGTCTTACTGCTGTTGACCACTGAAAAGAGATTGACCCCATCCACTTGACACCCACCCCTCAGATATTTGTACGCACTGATCAGATCCCCTCTCAGCTGCCTCTTCTCCAGACTAAACAGCTCCAGGGCTCTCAGTCTCTCTCCATAGGGGAGATGCTCATGTCCCCCAGTCATCCTCGTGGCTCTCTGCTGGACTCTCTCCAGCAGGTTCCTGTCTCTTCTGTATTGGGGAGCCCAAAATTGGACACAGTATTCCAGGTGTGGTCTCACGAGGGTAGAGGAGAGGGGGAGAAGACCTGCTGGACTCACTTTTCTTGATGCACCCCAGAAATACTTCTAATACTCTACATGCTCTTCTTCACTGCCTATATGGTACTGAACAGTAGTTTTCAGCACTACCCTCACTGTAGCTAATGAGATCCTATTATATACTGTTTAGAATAATCTTCACTTTCCCAGTTTATCATATCCAGTTTTTTACCATAATGATATTCAGTGTTTTTCTGTGTGAGAGTTGCAGTAGCATTTCATTCTAGCAGAAAAATGATCTTTTCAGTCCAGCTGTCCAACCATGAAAGCTTGAAAAATGGTATGTCTCATTGTAGTTGAAGGAGAAATAGAGAACCAAGGAAGAAAAATGGACATGTAATTTAGTGACAACCCAGAGTTCCACTGCAACAAAAAGAGTAGTTTTGGATGACATGAAATCACTTCAACTGAGTTTTTCAGAAGAGTTCTCCATACAGGATATAACCTGAAGGTTAATGAGACAGGAAGTTACTAACTAGCTTAAATTTTCTCTTCCAGTGCACTCACTTCTGAGGGTGATTGTTGTTAATCGCATGGAAAAGTCATACAGCCACTTCTTCAACTCACACTGTGTGGTGACTGATGGAAAAAGCTTAGCATGTTTGAAATACCTTGATTAGGCGCCTCTGTCAATCAGGATTGTTTATTATCTGAATTATTGAAGATACCAGCAGCTGTGATCAGAGCTTTGGCTCCAGTGTGTGTGCCATTCTATAGCACAAAGTGAAACATGCCCTAAATAGCTTATGCTTGCAGAGTTCTGGGGGCAAAACCCTTTTGGTGATGCAGGCGTTGGGGGCAATGACAGGCAGTTAGATCAGGACATGCCTGATAAAATAAGAGGGAATATTAATCCTCTAGAAAGCATAATCTGATCGCAAATTGATGCAGGGAAAAAACACACTAAGGAAGTACAGACTATATATGCCAAAATAAACTCCAAACAATCTGGTCTTTAGTAACCAGAAATTTATACCCACAGTGGTTTACAGGTACAAGACCTATGTTTGCATAGGAACGTATGTAAAAACCTTTTCACAGTGAGGGTGACAGAGCACTGGAACAGGCTACCCAGAGAGGTTGTGGAGTCTTCTTCTCTGGAGACTTTCAAAACCTGCCTGGATGCATTCCTGTGTGACCTATTCTAGGTGATCCTGCTGTGGCAGGGGGGCTGAACTGGATAATCTTTAAAGGTCCCCTCCAACCCCTAACGTTCCATGATTCTGTGATCCAGCTGACTTGTGTTAAATGTCTTTAGTTGTAAGAATGTCTTCACTTCTAAACAGATTCCTTGTATTGTTTCACTAATATCTTGATTCTTGGATTATGCATTTTGTGCACATAACAAGTTCAAAAATTATTAGGCTACTGCTGCTACCATGACATAATTTCTTTAGTATCTTCACAGAGAGGTTTGTGTGTTTAGTGGCCACTGATCAAGATATCAGAAGTGGTTTACATATACACAGTTACTGAAAGCCAAATTACTTAAACCCGTCCCGAATGTTCTACACATACAGAGACATATATAAAAATAGTTACTTCTACCTCAGTTCCATATGGTGAAGTTATACTCTGTATTGCCCTGCGCTCTTCCAAGTAATTCCATGTACAGCAGGTAAAAGCTGTGCCTCAAGAAAGCTGAAAAGCAGTGTAAGCTCTGTTAACAGAGATAGTCTCTAATTGTGTAGCTGCATAGTGGACTTGAATGGCTTTCCTTCATTTTGATTACCCACGTGCTGGTTTGAGGCTAATTGGAATATTTTAAGGAGAGAAATTAGATCATTGGTTGTGAAAAAAAAATAATGGTGAAGTCTGTATCATTCATTGGCTTGGTGAAAGGGATAAAAAGCCAAAATGTAAATAATTCTATCCCTTCTGCCTCAGAACCCTTGCTCCCTTCACTTCTTGTACAAGGCCAGGCTGGATGAGACCTTCAGCAGTCTGGCCTAGTGGAGGGTTTTTCCTGGCAATGCCAAGGATGTTTGTGCTAGATGATTTTCAAGATCCCTTGCCACCCAAATCGTTTTATGAATCTATGAACTAGAAATACTGGAGTCATAATCTGTTACGAGACAAAATTGATGCACCGAGCCATATGACAAGAGGGAGAAGACAGGCTCTTCTCAGTTATGCCCTGTGATAGGACAAGGGGTAATGGGTATAAATTACAGCACAGGAAGTTCCCCCTCAACATGAGGAACAACTTCTTTACTGTAAGGGTCGAGGAGCACTGGAACAGGCTCCCCAGAGAGATTGTGGAGTCTCCTTCTCTGAAGACTTTCAAGACCTGTCTGGATGTGTTCCTGTGTGACCTGAGCTAGATTCTATGGTCCTGCTCTGGCAGAGGGGTTGGACTTGATGATCTATGGAGATCCCTTCCAATCTGTGATCCTGTGACAAATAAGTGAGTAAGCCAGCAGTGATGTAAAAATAAGATTGCAGATTAAAGGTCAAATCTGAGAGGGCAATCCAAAATTGTTACAGATTACTCTAAGAGAGGGAGAAATACAAAATGTGTAGACTACTGAAGAGCTGCAGTGTGTATGCAGCAATTTGGTTTCTTGACAACCTCTTTACATCAGTCATCCACAAGAATACCCCATTTCATTTTGTGAAAACTGCTGGTACTCTTGCAAAAATCTCTGATACTTTAAAAAATCTGAATTAGAAGACTGCATTGATAATAAAGCTGACCCTCAGGGAAGCAGGAATATAGCACTTATGGAAAAAGTTACAGAAAATTCAAAGTCATGAACCAATTCCTTTTCTGAATAGCAGAGTTGATCTGTGCTAGGGCATTACTTGGAACTTAGACTTCTCAGTGGTCATTTTTATTAGACTCAGGTAAAGTCTTTTAGTTTCTTTTCAGGCTGAGAAAGTATGCACCATAAATCTTTTTCCTCTCTACTGCTAGGGTACAGATTTTATGGCTGCCTGTGTCAGAGGTTGATAATTTTCTGTCAGAGAAGGCTTTCATGAAAAGGAAAGCGTGAATGAATATATAAAGTCAGTGCAATAAATTAAATTGAGTAGCTCTTGCCGTTACAGTGTTCAAAACTCCATATTCTAAGGTTAATAGAAGAAGAACTGCAGACAGTCAACGAAGTCAGGGTAGAAGAGTAACGTGAATCACCTTGTCATGATTTGGTGCAGACCAGGATGGCTGAGAAATCAACCTCTGTTTTCTTCAACAGAAGTGTAAATACTGGAAATGAATTAAAGATTGATAAGGGCTCAGAGGCCTTTTGTCTAGAGAACTGTGGGTGAAAGTACATCACCTTTGAGAACTGATCAAGAAAATTCCCAGAGGCCCCAAGTTAGACCTGATACTCTTTAAATTTTATTAGGAATATATTAATTAGTAATGTAATTTAGACAATTAAAAAATGTTTCTATAAATGCATTAACAAAAGGAGAGTTAAAGAAAATCACCATCCTTTGTTGGATGTAGAGGGGAACACAGTGAGAAAGGCTAAGGGAAAGACTGAGGTACTTAATGATGCACTTAATGATGCTTTGCCTCAGTCTTTTAGACTGTGGTCAGTTTTCATCCAGGTATCCAGCACCCTGAGCTGGAAGACAGAGACAGGGAGCAGACTAGAGCCCCTATAATGCAAGGTGAAATTATTAGTGACCTGCTGCACCACTTAGACACAAAAGTCCATGGATCTAGCCAAGGATACTGGGGCATCTGGCAGAAATGCTTATCAAACCACTTCCGATCATTTACCAGCAGTCCTAGCTAACTGGGGAGGTTTCAGTTGACCTGAAGTTGCCATACATGGTGTCCATCTACAAGAAAGGAAGATAGTCCTGGGATATCTTCACTTGGCTGTGAGATCTGGTACAGGTGATCCTGCTCTGGCAGGGGGCTTGAGCTAGATGATCTTTCGAGGTCCAGCCCCTAACATTCCATGATTCTGTGATTTTGTGGTTCTGTGATTCTGTGATCCAGTTTGCTTGGACTTCTGGTAGACAACTGCTGCAAGCTGGCAAGAAGGGGTTAGAACAGCAATAGTAAAGAGATGTGAAAATCATCCATTGCTAAAGCCATTTTTTTCTTGGAGAACAGAGAAAATAAAGTACCAAATAATCCTGACATGCCATAATGATGAGTCTTGAATGAAGAGTCAATGAGAAAGGAAGCCTCCGCAGCTATTTAAACTAGGATGTCAAATGGCTGGTGGGCAGGCTCATTTAGTTAGCTCTCTACTCCAGGGTGAATTTTACTGTAACACTGTGAGCAACAGAGATGAGAATTCTTCCATGCAGAAATGAGGTAGAGAACTGTAAACATGAGATGCAAGGGAAACAAGACAATTTTAATGCATGCTACATTTCCTCTCTAGTAAAGGAAGGCAGAAAGCAAGCTAAGATCCTTCCAGGGACTGTTAGCCTGAACAAATATATATTGCTTACCCAGAATGCTGCAAATAATGAAAAAATATCAACAGGGGAAAAAAGATACTTCAGGTATTAGTTAGGAGAAGAACCTCAGAGAAAAATGAAAATGAACAAACCAACCAACCAAGCAAACTTGTTAAAAAAAAACAAAAACAAAGTGATTTTTCATTACTCTGGGACGCTTTTAAAAGCTTACTCAAAATTAACATTGTAGATAACTTCATCCTGGGGAGAACTATTTGAGCTAGATTTCATTTTTGTTATTGAGAAATACAAGGATTTCCTGTAGTTATAACTGCTAGTATTAAACAGAATGTCCTAGGCTTTTTAAGAACTCTGTGTGCTTTCTCTAGCTGACTTCAAACCCAGATCACATATTACATGTTTTCTTAAAAAAATGCCGTTTCATCCTTCTTCCTTCAGTAAATGAAATTCAGAACTCCTCTAAAAGAAATCAATCAGGGAACCTTTTTCTCTGCTTATGAGAAGGTTTTCTTTGTAGTTCTAGAAAATGCTTATGAAAACAGGGGAAGAACAATAAAATACTGCTTACAAGAGTGAACTACTTATTTGTGTTACTAAATCTATATGCATTGTCACATGCTTAGTGACAGATTAACTCACTTATAAGCATAACTCTCTATCATGGACAGAAGTATTAAGACAATTGCCACTTCTCAGAAGCAGGGAAAACCAGAGAGGGAAGGAAACCAGTCCTAGCTCCATCTGAGAAGCTACTGATGGGAAGGGTACCAGTTTTCCAGGTATACTTGTGTGTGGTTCTCATCTATCAGGAAAAGGAAACACTGCCAAGTCCTGGAGTACTTTTATTTTAAAACAGCTCTTCTATTTCTGGGTAAGTAGTAATATGAAAAGCTTTTTTTGCAATGAAGCATAGCAAGCTCCTTGTGAGGACCATCTGCTTCTTTTCCACCTCACCTAGTACAAAGTCCACAGAAATAACAAGATCATTAAAAGTCAAGCAAGTGATTTTCTTCATTTAAGTGATTCAAAGCACTCTGAGCCAGAAAAGAGCACTTTTCTATGGTAGGCTTATAGAAGACATGTAATTACATTACAACCAAACACAGGAAAGAGAAACCAGGATGAAGCATTATAGGTCTGTCAGATATGAGGATGTGCTCCCCCTGCTTGCTATCACACAATCACAGAATGTTAAGGGTTGGAAAGGACCTCCAGATATCAAGTCCAAGTCCCATGCCAAAGTAGGATCACCTAGGGTGGGCCACACAGGAACACATCCAGACAGGTTTTGAAAGTCTCCAGAGAATGAAAGTCCAAAACCTCTTCAAGGCAGCCTATTCCAGTGGTCTGCCATCCTCACCATAAAGAAGTTTCTCATGTTGAGGTGGAACCTCCTGTGTTCTAGCTTGTACCTGTTGTTCCTTGTCCTATCACTGGACACCACCAAAAAGAGACTGGCACCTTCATCTTGACACCAACCCCTCAGATATTTATAGAATATATATTTAATCACTGGATTTGATACCAGGTGTTTGGTAGATTTAGATGAAGGACCCAAATGAACATGGGACCTCATTGTCCTAGACAAAATACAATTTATCTTTTCCTCAGAGAACAATTGGCATCTCAGGGTGGGCTGGTTTTAACACAGGAAAGTAATTTTTGCCTTTTCTCTACAATCTCCATTTAATCTACAAATTTCTACTGCACCCAGTCTCATAAAATACTCAGTGTGGTGCAGTTGTCATTATTCCCATTAATTCAGAACACTCCCTAGGACTGAACCCAAATTTAAAAAAATAAGCTATTTAAAACAAAGGTCAAGCTTCACAGGAGGTTTAACTCTCTATGGTCTTTTGTTAGCTCCATCAAATGGCATTTGCTATCCAAAAGAGGGGTTCCAAGCCAACACTACAGAGATAAATGGCAGATGTAATCAATAAGCTACACTTTGGAGCAAGTTTTGTGGGAAAAGCTACATGTGCTTTTAGAAAGCTCCAAGCTCTCACAAACCTTTCAGTCTAACTCAGGGCTTTTTATCAGTTTCTTTTCATGTTTCTTAGCCTAAAGGGGTATCCCCTTTTCTGCGTTTGTATAGTAAGTGTCTTATCATCACTGAGGGTTCTTGTGCAGACTGTTTCTTTGAATACAGACAGTAAATACACTTTTTCATGTCTGAATTTCATTCATTTGCTGTTTTGAAATTAAAGTGGTGGTCAGGTTTATTATCTTCCAGCTAGATAGAGACATGAGAATTTCTTTTCTATATAGGAGTCATACAAGATCCTCCTCTTAGGTTATTTCATATGCACTATCTAGTCCTGCTGAGGCAGAACCTCTTAGAAGTTTTACTTTTAAACCTTTGTTTGAATCAGCTCATTTTATGAAATATCAATTCAGTTCTCTACGTTCTTCTCAAACTTTTGGCAAGCTTATTCTAGCAAACGTAGAGGGAAAAAAACTTAGAAAAAGAAATGAGTATGAATTGTTTTCAATAACCAATATTAACCCTCTGAAACTCTTTAATTATACTATTTTTTGAAACACAGTGCCTTTTGTTGAACATATTACTACAGCAAATGCATTGTAAATGTATGAAAAGTCATTCCTCAACTATTGAAGCTCTCTTGAAACTGATGGCAATTTTTTTACTAATTCATTAAAATTCTGTCTTTAGAACTCCTGGTTACAAATTAGTTATCCAAAGTCTGCCTTTGACTGCCACCTTTCATTTAAGCTAGGATGTACAAAATGAAAAGGAGAAAGGAAACTTTGAAGTGTACGTTCCTGTTCAGTTTTCCAAAGAACTGAGAAACCAGTAATTTATCCTTACTTTAAAAAGACTATTGTTAGTCCTCTTTTTACAAAAACAGTCATTTGCAGTGAACATGATAAACTTCTGTCACAAAGAAACTAGCCCATGACCAGAAAATTAAAGATTTCTTTCAGTATCAAATACTGAACACTATTGATGGAGAGTTACTGCACTGAACAAGCTTAGATCATAGAATCACAGAGTACCTCAAGTTGGAAGAGAGCCAGCTCCTAGCTTCTCACAGGACTATGTAAAACTAAACCATATGACTAAGAGAAGAGCATCATTCAGATGATCCTTCAACTTTGGCAGGCTTGGAGCCATGACCACTTCCTTGGGGAGCCTCCTCAGTGACAGACCACTCGCTGGTCCAACACTGCTCTGGCAGCGTGCAGTGTAAGAGAAGTACAGGATGATTCTGACCTTCACCTTCACACAACAGATACATAGCTGTGCATAGCTTTGCATTACATGAGCCAGTTAGCAAGTCCATAGGTGACTACTACACAGACAAATAGGCAGTTTTCTGTGATTATTAAGTGGAAATTGTGCTCATTACAGCTCTTACCACTTTTATACTGCCCATAGATGATCTTGCTATACACCTGGGAAAGACTTTGTAGGAATATGAGTCTAGTGTGGGAAGTGTGAAACTGAAAATAAACATTCTAAAGTCTTGTGGTTGACAAAAAAGGAACGTAGTGAAAGAGAGGACTCTACCTTCCTTCCAAGGCCTAAGACAGTGTTAACAATGATATGGTTCTTGAAAGACAGGGCATGTGCTGGTTTAGACCCAGAGAGTAAGTGAGCCTCATACAGTCACTCGCACACTGCCCTCCCTCCCTGGCCCCTCACCCCAATCCTGATGGGATGGAAAATGGGAAGAAAAAATCCTCATGGGTTGAGATAAGAACAACTCAATAGAACAATATAAATAGAGAAGAAACAACAGGAATAACAATGATATCAATAAAACAGTATTTAAAGCAAGTGATACAAAGTGCAGTACTGATGGCTTGTCCCAACTTGCCCAGCCCAGCCCAGCCCAGCCTGTCAGCCTGCCTTCTGCCTTGCCATGGCCACCTTCTCAGAACACCCACTCTTGCCCTGGCCAGCTCTCCCCTTGTATAGTGGGCATGACATCAGTATAGTATCAGAAACCTCACTGGCTGGTTCAGCTTTCTGTCTTGGCTCTGGCAGCTCCCAGCTTCTTAGCCTGTTGTGAAAAAAATTAACCCTGTCCTAGCCAAACCCATGACAGAAAGAGAAGTATCAACAAGTTATATATTTAGATCTTCAGTCTCCTTGAGGTTTTAGCTTTTTTTTTTTTTTCCCCCCCACAACAGGCCTTAACAACAACCATATCAGTCACTTCCTCTCTGTTTGGATACCTTAATATAGGAGGTGTTGATACCTTTCACTGGTTTATTCTAGGTTAGGTACATAAGCTCAGAATTTACTCCCCTGAGAAGCTGTGATATAGGAAGGGGCCCTCAGGCATCTTCAGTTCTTCTCATGCATCTATATCATCTCTGGCAGACAACTCTCCAGCCTGTATGTAAATGACTGGCAATAACTGATTCTCTGTTCTTATGCTTTAATATTATTCTCAGATTCTCAGGTTTTCCTGAATCTTTATTACTGTAATTTATGGTCATTGTTATTTTTTCTTCATCTTGGACTTTTTCAACACCTGGTTTTATCCCTGTGCAACTCCCTAATAAGTATTGTTTACCTACTGGATTTATACCCCTCATTAACCTTTCATCTTTAGTTAATTCATTCCATTTTTCTTCATGAATCTTATCTTCTGGACTTCTGGCCAGTCTCATAGCTGTTCTCTGGACTTTCTCCACTTGGTCTGCATCTCTTTTCAACGATGAGTCAGCAAGGTTAATGGAATTTGACTTTATGGTACTGCATGGCTGATGCTTAGCTCTCTGAGCTCATTTTGCTAATGCTGTTACACTATATTACACTATTCAAAGCAATATGAAATGTTTGCCTAAGAAGCTTATGTTTCTTTTTCTGTTTGTATGGTGAATTCTCTGCATAATGTTTAGAAATTATCTACAACTGTCATAAGCAGTGGCCATTCATTAAAAATTAATCAGGAAACATTTGGGCAGCTCTTTTTGCAGCTGTAGGATTCCGTAGTTTTCAAACATTTTTAATTACTCACTTCGTGTGCACTTTCAGAGAGACAGGAAAACAGAGACATGCTTCTGACTTTTGTACTTTTCATCCGTGTATAATATATTTCTGCATGCCAACAGAAACAGAATAATTCACAAACTCTTTTCCCAGGTGTCTCCTTCCAAGTCCCACAGAGGCAGCAATTGAAAATATTTTTCTGCAAAACTATAGCTGTTGGCACAGTTGCTGGTAGCAGTAATTTGCATAACATTGATTTCTGCAACTTTAGCAGGTCAGGAGCTCTCATATCACAGTAAAAGACACTTTTTACAATGTCAGCTTTACGCTGTTCTGTAGGACTTGCACAAGCTACAGATCTGGATGACTCATATTGAAAATGCATAACCAGTTGTTTTCTTTGCAATTACTGCTATGTTCCAAAGACTTTCTGTAGCAGAGAGTTTTGCTCTAACTACAAGAAAAAAATGTGGAATTTTTTTTGGTGATCTGAAGTTGGAGTTCCTGTATAACTTGTCAGTTCATTACAGCAGGCAGACAACACTTTACTGGGAATTACACCATGCCATCCAAAGAAATCAGATTAATTCTTAGTTTATATATGTTGAAATCATGTCAAAAGACATTTTTGTCCAGGCTTTCTCAGTGCTTCTCTGTCCCAGATTTCAACTAGTGTGTTTTTATTTTCACCTATAATCTTTGTAATTTGCAGTTATCTATAGGCCATCTACTTGACACAGGAAACCCAGCTAAAAGGAAGATTAAGACTAACCAAGAGTAATTGCAGAGACTTGCTTCTTTGTGTTGCTGGTTATAGAAGAGGGTTGGATGTTAGGAAGTTCTTCACCAAAAGAGTGATTGGCCATTGGAATGGGCTTCCCAGGGAAGTGCAAAGTCTCCATCCCTGGAAGTGTTTAAAAAGAGACTGGATGTGGCACTTGGTGCCATGGTTTAGTTGATTAGAAGGTGTTGGGTGACAGGTTGGACTTGATGATCTTGAAGGTCTTTTCCAACCTGATTAATTCTGTGATCTGAGATTCTGTTGTTCTGTGTTATGTCACTTGGAATATGTGAAGTAAGGGATTATCTTTTCTATGGAGAGCTTCTTTCCAAACAAAATAGCTAATTGCTCATGGTACTGCTGGTAAGTGCTAAATGTTCAAGGAATAGTGCTGCACGAATAATGTTGCCAAGTGTGAAGAGGATACAGCTGGGTCTCCACTGAATAACAGATCCTGCACCACTACTTTTCTTCCTAGTCCTCTATTCTCACTAAGAATACACTTTGCTTTGAAGTAAAAAAAAAAAATCCATTTCCTGCTAGTCTGTTCCTCCACATCACAGCAACAGCTTCTGTCACTGCCCTGCTCATTCTCCAAATGAGTGGCTGTTTCCTGTCAACTTGCAGAACATGTTAAACCTTCCTATCATACCCTGGCCAACAAAAAAACTGTTCTAGGTACTATCATGCTGCAGATGCCTATGTTTCCTGATAAAGGAGGCTTCAGAGTAAGCAGGAGGACTGTTAAGTTCTGGCCACCTTATTTGTTTTGTTGAAAAGATTTTTCTGCATAGCTCCTCTGCAATAGGTTTTCCATGCTAATTAGCATGGATGAGTTGTTTATTTCCTCTCTTCACCTACCCTCACAAGTGTGAGTAAGGAGCTTCCAGATGGGCTAATTTCTCAGTTTAATAGTTTTGAACATCAAAGTAAACTAAAGTTACTACCCTTGTACTTGTATTGGTTGACATCCTATAGAGTTAGATGGACATCTTCACCCTCAGTTATGTAGGGCTGCACAGATAGACTATTCATCAGCAAAATAATAGGAGGCCTAATTCTCTTCCTTGCTAAGTAGATAGTAATTTTTCCACAAAACTCTGGAAGATAAAAACTTCCACACTCAGTTTTATCACAAGAACACTTCGACTATTTATTTTTTGCTATTTAGCTTTTATGCACCTGCAGTTCCTATAATATAATATGGGTTTAGTGTTTGCCTTTATAAAGGAAATATGCTCATTAAGGATAACATATCACACAATCACAAAATGTTAGGGGCTGAAAGGGACCTCAAAATCTCATCCAGTCCAACCTCACTGCCAGAGCAGGATCACCTATACCAACCACATCACACAGGAATGCATCCAGGCAGGTCTTGAATATCTTCAGAGAGGGAGACTCCACAGCCCCCTTGGACAGCCTGTTCCAGGGTTCTGTCATCCTCACAGTGAAGAAAATTTTCCTTATAGAATCGTGGAATGGTCTGGGTTGGAAGGGACTTCTAAAGGTCATCTAGTTCAAACCCCCCTGCATGTTTATATGGAACTTCCTATGCTCAACTTCCACCCATTGCCCCTTGTCCTGTCATTGGGCATCACTGAGAAGAGCCATCTTACTATCTTAAATGGTTATTAACAGTTTGAGACTGAAAGATATCTTTATTCCCTTTAAAAGTAAACCCTCCTTTTTTCTTTCTTTCTTTTTTTTTTTTTTAAGTTCCAAATTGCTTTTTAGCATTTGTATAAGATGATTCCAGGCCAATGTTTTCCTTTAGTTGCCACTGAGCAGTTAGAGAGTACTTAGCAGATGTGAAGTGGATGCTTTGGGGCAGTTTCAGAAATACTGCAGTTTACTCCCTCTCTGATTTGTCAAGTATACTATTACAGAATCAGCTCCTTCTTGCTGTCATTGTGGCTAATTAAAGATTTGTCAAAGTTTTATGGTTTCTATGATCTCTTCAAAATAAATTCAAAACATTTCTGAGGTAAGCTCTAAAAAAGCAAGGTAAGCTTTTCCAACCCCTTCTGCACATACATGCATACACACAGAGGTTGCTAAGCAGATTCAGTATTTCTTATGGAATACTATGCTGTAGTAGAAACAACTCCATTGCAATTTTGATCCATAGATAAAGCTACTCATGATTGTAATCTATAGAGCTTGTACACACTTGAAGTAACTTGAAGGCAATAGACATATGTGCACTGAAGGAGAACCTGTCAGCCTCTTGGAAAACACATTTTACTTGATTTCATACTGCCTCTGGCAAAGGCAAAAATATACTAAAGGAGTGAATAAGATAGATCATTCAGACACCTGTTTTTTGTGGACAAATGGAGTGAACAAGAGAAAATCAGCAAGAGGGGATAATAAATATTTTGCATTCACCATATTCAGCATCCAGTGACTACTGAACTAGCTCATGTTCCAATATCCATCAAAAGCATGCTGGTTTGGCATCACAAGAGTCATTGAATCACAAACTTGTGTTAGTTATGCTCCTACATACTGGCAGTAATCAAAGCTATACCTGCAAATATGCAAAAGTATTCTCTGAGTAGAGCTGGAACACTAATTAAAGGTTATTTTCATTTTAGATGCATCTTGTCAGCTGGAGATACAAGCTGTAGCCCACAGCAGCAGTTGCAGCATAGAAATATCTGAATCCTGGTCAGGTTTCCTTTCCTCATGCATACATGCAAGCAAAGAAACACACCATGTAATTTTTCAGGAATCTGAAACAGAGCCAAAATAAATTCTAGAAATGTTTCTGTTATTTCATGGTTCTGTATTATTAATGCATACTTTAAACCTGACTAATCAACATCTGTCCTGGATTTATGCTTATTGTTCCTATAAAGATCTACCTACAGTTATGCAAGCCTTTAGGACAAAAATTTACAATGCAGCTAGGAGCACCACTATCTGAAGAGCTTCATGATCTTCAAGAAGCACAAATCTTATTCTTAATATCTTCTTCAGTAATACAGAATACCAGCAGAACAAAAGCAATTAAAATGGAGAAGGGAACTTTCTATGTGGGAATGAAAAGGCAGGGACATTAACTTAGTGCTACAGAGTTTTTCAGTCCAAGTAAGAAAATGACAACAGGGAAATTTTCCGCGGAGATCTGAGAGCTGGCTTCTTGCTGTTGCATACTTGCAAAATTTGAAGGCTTTATAATGCACCAGACCCAATGGCTAGGTGCAAGTATAAAAGAGAGCATGCATTCACTTTTTATACCACAACAGATTAGAACTGTTGCAGATCTATTCAAACCCTACATGCATTTGTCCAACCTTGCAGAATGGCATACCTTTAAACTCTAGATACAGAAGCATGGAATGTTAGAGGTTAGAAGGGACCTCCAGAGATCATTGAGTCCAACCACCCTGCCAAAGCAGGACCACCTAGGGTAGTCCACACAGGAACACATCCAGGTGGGTTTTGAAGACATCCAGAGAAGAAGACTGCACAACCTCTCTGGGCAGCCTGTTCCAGTGCTCTGTCACCCTCACTGTAAAGAATTTTCTCTTCATGTTGGGGTGAAACCTTCTATGTTCCAGTTTGTAGCTGTTGCTCCTTGTCTTACTGCTGCACACCACCAAAAAGAGATTGGCCCCATCCAGTTGACATCCACCCCTCAGATATTTATAGATATTGATGAGATCTCCTCTCAATCTTAGTCTTAGTCTCAGACTAAACAGCCTCAGGGCTCTCAGTCTCTCTCCATAGGGGAGATGCTCAAGTGCCCCAGTCATCCTTCTGGCTCTCTTTTTGACCCTCTCCAGCAGGTCCCTGTCTCTCTTGAACTGGGGAGCCCAAAATTGGATGCAGTAAAAGCTATCATGAGGAGAGTCTAAATTCTGCTTTTTAAAAAGAAAGGCAAAACCTTCAAACCAACAGAGAACACTAGACCTGGAGATGGATGGGGCACCTGAATATAACCATAGTTGTGCAGGTCCAGGAAAGACAGCATACATGTTAGCTAAGAGATGAGCAAATACAGATGATTTAAATAAGAAAGCTGGGTCTTGCTGCTGCACATTCCTTTTTGGAACTTGATGCTTGTAATGCAGTGCAGAGCATCACCAGAAGGAACAGACCGAAATAGCTTTGAAGAAATGTAGCCTTTACTTCAGCAGCTATTTTTGTTTTAACAACTCTGTCAAGCCTTTTGGACTGTTTCTGCATTGAATTAAAGTTCAGAGCAATAGTCAGAGGAGAGAATCTCCCTTCATCATAAATGACACTAACTTATAAGAACCTTCCAGAGGAAAGATTAATATTATGTACCACTGTTCTACTAACAGAGGAATTCATGCAATTCATACAGGTATTAACACATACAGATTGGAGAACATGCACCCTTGCTACAAAAGCTTGTGCATCTCCTCCCAGTGAAGCAAATTCATCTTGTAGAGTCAGAATTCAGGGACCCAAACAAAAACATAATCTTAAAACTATGCAATATTCAAGCTCCTAAAAAGCAAGTTTATTTTTATTTCAGAAAGCAGCTGCAGGTAGATTTATTGAGATGTGAGTTCAAAGTGTGAAAGAAAATGACTTCTTTATATAAACTTAGTTCCACTGTTTAAAAACCCAACAGAATCAACCATAATTAATTCTGAATACTGGGACAAATGTTTCAGCCACTGTTTATCTGAGTACCTTAGTTGGGTATTAAGATAATTTAGGAGATATAAGAAGTCATCCCTTCACGCCGCAAAATCTGAAGCCCTGTAGTTGCATATTTTCTAGTCTCTCTGCATAACAACCCATTGATGCTCCCCATAGAAACTCTGTAGTTGCAGCTTTGGTCACTCCAGCGTGGTTGCCTGTTTGACATACTGCAACAGATCTTCAGCTTCTGTAAAGCAGACAAGTTCCACGAACATCACTAGAATTACTCTGGTACAAATGTTTTATGCTTGGCTTTAAGGTCCCGACAAAAGGAATAGAGAATTGAGAAGTAATATTGAGCTTTGCAATATTAACCTTTTAAACCTTCAGAATGAAATGTGTAGTTCTGAGGGATGACATTCACAGTCCTGAGCTGCATGTGGTGTTTTTAAACTAAGAACTGAGGCCCTTTAAGGCCTGGTAGTTATGCTAGGTATTTGAAGACGGTAATTTAGGAGGTTGCACTCATACCTTGCTGGGAGTGAGGCTAGCCTGTAATTCTCATCTGCTTGCCCAATAATAGTAAATTTATATATTACTCATAAAATGCCTTCATGCTTCTTTTATTAAGCTCTGGTGCTGCTTTCAAGCAGTCTTTTTGTTGTTTTCTAATCTTTGCTTAATTTAAGTATACTGAGAAGAAATCCTGTATGTGGATGCTCAGCATCTGTCAGCCTTGCAGCTCCAGGGAGAAAAAGAAATTGGAGCTGTGTTATTGTCAGTACTTTTTAACAAGCCATAAGTTTCATCAGCCTAAATTTGAGCTTGCTGTTCAGGGACCTGGCAACAACATTCCAGAAACACTGATTAAAGGGATTAGAAATATTCTCTGTACTTGCCAGAGATACCCTACCAGCAGCAGTGTGAGTTCTCTCTTCATGATTCCTCCCTCACTAGAACAGGGATCATAGCCTCCCTGTGAGTCTCTTGGGCCAGTGTGCTGCCTCCATCCTTCGTAGGAATGAGCCAGCTTCCTTCACACTGCATCCAGTCACATCAGCTGGGGTTTGGAAGTCCTGAAAAACAGAGAGGGATCAGTAAACCACTGCAAGAATTGCTCCCACTCTGGAAACAAAAAATCCAAGCTTTTCTTTCACTGAAACTGTGATGGAGTTCATAACATCATGTTTGCAAGCAAGGAGGGTCAAGAGGTTGCAGATCACAGAACATAACTGCTGGCTTCTGAGAAGATACTTACATAACTGTGCAGAAAGGAAGTAAAGTCACAGAGGCAGTCTAGGAGGTTAGCTGACAAGGTGTAACAAGTGTCTGGGAACTGCCACTCAAATGTTGAAGCTGAGAAAGCTCAAATTTTCAGCTGTAAAATGTCATTGATAATAGCATGCCCTGACAGAGTGTTAGGGAAAATTATCTATTACTGAGTCATAGCATCGCTTCTGAGTGTCTTTTAGAAACAGGTAATTTTTTCAGGAATTAAAGTATTAGTCTCACAAAAGGAATTTTTGAGTGGAATCCTGTCACACAGATATCAAAGAGACCAGGCTAGAATAGCAACACCAAGGTTTTCTCAGCCTCAAGAACAGTAACTGAGAGTTTAATAATTAACTTTGGGGTACCCATATTATTACATTTTATGGGGAACTTTCAGCAGCACACACTGAATGGCTTTGAAAACACCAATTTGTTTATGCATTCAAAATGTGGACAGCATGCTGGAGTTCCTGTTGCAGATAAGAAGTTTTCACCAACTCAGAAACATATGAAATAATATATCAGCATACACCCACATTCACTAAAAGAATTGTTCCCATTTTTCTTAAATGCTGCACCTTTCTCCATATAAGTGCATGGGGAAGTGCTTAGCCAAACAGTTGTGTGGCACCTTAATATCCCCAAAAGGTTCAGCAGTTATTTCGCAAAGTGATTCTTTAAGACATGATGAATAACAGAAGGATCCAGAAAGACACATAGGGACTTTTGATCTAACTGGAGCTTTGAATTTGAAGCACTGTTCTAACTCATGATGTTCTCCAGACACTGACATGTGGATCCTGTCATGAGTCCATGAGCATTTCATTACAGCTGATAAACAGAGCAAATTCTATCTAGTTTGCAGAAGTAACAACATCAAATGGATTTAAGCTTGTGGAAGGTAGATTCAAACGATATATTGGGAAGAAATGCCTTACAGTAAGCTGCTTCACTCTTTATTTTGTTTTTGACAATGCAAAACCAAAGAACCTTGCAGCTGTATAATCAAAATCAACCTTTCTGTAATTGCACGTCAGTGAGACTGACTACAGAACGTAAAAGAATTCTGCAGGCCTGTGATCTGGTATAGGTGATCCTACTCTGGCAGAGGGGTTGGACTGGATCATCTTTTGAGGTCCCTTCCAGCCCCTAACCTGCTGTGATTCTGTGATGCCTGTAATGGGATTTTCTGACCCTTTAGCAGGCAAGACAAACCAAAACCATAAACCAGGAATGTAATCTAAACCTACTCATGCCAGGCACAAGGCAACTTTATTTCACATCTGTATTAAGCCATTTCACAGACACTCCACTCACCCTTTTTTAGGAAGACACTGAAGTGTAGTTTTCTTGCACCTGAATTGCTTGGAATATGTTAAAAGCTTCCATGGTAATCAGTAAGAAGGAGCACTTGGTGACTGATATACAGCCATAATTCCATTGGGTCATGCTCATTTCCAGCTCTCATTATGACTGTAAATAGCTGGTGCAGACTGGCATCTTTTTAAAATGTCTATTTTATGAGTCAGTGTTAAAAGGTGAACAAAAAAAATGAGAAGATGAAGATTTCATGACCTCAGCTGTTCTATTAGAAAGAAAGAGGAATTAAAATGTCGTGATACAAAGTGCTTTAGCCCACTTTCAGAGGTCACATTAGAATATTGTGATAGTTTATTTCCTTGCAGATTAATTGTTGCTGAAGGGTCCAAAGAGAAATGTATGTAACCCATACTGGTAGGGCTTCTGAAAATGACAAATGATTTTTTTAACCAAGAAAAATACCAAGAACGAGGGGAAAGTCTGCAAAAAATTGGCAGTGGTTTTTAAAAAAAGAAAAAAAGGCTAACATTTTCCTGCAGATCTGTTTTAGAACTTAGATAAAAAATGGGGTGACAGTTTATAAGACTGAGCTGCTTTTGTCCCTTTTGCCATGTTCTTATTGTGTGAAGATTAATTTATTATGGTTTATGCAAGGAACTCCCAAGATGTGCAAAAAAAGCCAAATGGTGATAATCTGTTATTGATTACCCTAGAGAACTCTTAACAAATTGTCTATTTCTATGAGGCGCTGAAACGTATGTTTTCTAATACAGTTTCCAGTTTCCTTCTATTATTTCACTTCCTGGCTGAACTCAGAAGAGTAATGAAGACTATGACATTTCTAACAAATCAAAACACAACTGAAAGGCTACAAGCAGCAATAAATAAAACTGAAACTGAAAAATAAAACAAAAAAACCCAAAAAAACCTGAAAAATAAAACTGAATTGATGTTCAGTTTGTGCATCATTCTGTTATTTATTTTCTGCATGGTCCTGCATTACATTTCATTTTTATCAAAAGATAACAAACTAAATTAATTCCTCCTTGCCTAAAGGTCACAGATAAATTAAGTTTAAATAAATAGGAATTTCAGAGACTGCCTGTTCTTTTTATGAAATTCACATTGTGATAAATGAAACAAAAGGAAATCATTTGATGCACAGTAATACAATGCTTTCATATCTTCTCTTTTCATTGGGGATGCCACAAAAAGCAATATCAAATGACTCATGAATGGGTTTCTTTCTTTCTTTTTCCTTTTGAAATGCCTTTTACTTGCTCTGGAGACTAGGGTTTCTCCTTATTTAAAATTATTACTAACTTATGCTCTCATTGATCTTGAGGATGGGCTGAGGCCAACGGTATAAGATTTAACAAGGACAAGTGCAGGGTCCTACACTTTGGCCACAATATACAACGCTACAGCCTCGGGAATGAGTGGCTGGAGAGCAGCCTGGCAGAGAGGGACCTGGAAGTGCTGGGTGACCCTGACCCTAACCACCTGGATATGAGCCAGCAGTGTGCCCAGGTGGCATGGAAAGTCAATGGCACCTTGGCTTGTATCAGGAATAGTGTGGCCAGCTGTTATGAATATTCAAAGTTAATATTTGGGAAATAGGGAAATATTAAAACTTTATTAACATAAATTCCCACGCCAAACAAACCCCTCCCCCTAAACAGTGAACTATTTGCAGTTTACCAAAGTCCGAATACCCAGTTGGGAATCATTTACACAAAGGTATTAAGGAAATTTTTAAGGTAACTTAGAGAAGGAATAAAGAGATGCAAATATCCAAATCTTACGTATAGGCCAGATCGGAGGGTGAGGAGTGGCAAGTGTCACTGCCAGCTACAAAATGGATTCCAGGGAGGAGGTGGAGTCGCCACCCCTGGAGGTGTTCAAGAAAAGACTGGATGAGGCACTTAGTGCCATGGTCTAGTTGACTGGATAGGGCTGGGTGATAGGTTGGACTGGATGATCTTGGAGGTCTCTTCCAACCTGGTTGATTCTATAAGGGATGAACCTTATATAATAATTGCTTTGTGGGAATTTGTCCTATGGCAAATGTACTTTTGAGCATCAGGAAATGAGGATGATGCTTTCTGAGTCATTCTCTCAACTGGATCATGTCTGATTCATGTTGTCAACAGTAATTTTAAAATACTCCACTCTCCTCCCTGCTCCTACTCCACCACGACCAGTATGAGACAGGAGCATTCAAACAAAATGCAGGCAACAGGTAACTATCTGGTTTGGGTTTGTACATCTTTCTGCCTTTGCTTATAACAGGGACAAAAGCCACAACTACTAAATGGCTCATTATTTCTTTTCTTTCTCTTTTACACAAAGACAGTAATTTGAAAGCAAGGAAGATGACAGTTTATCTCTGCATTAAGAAAAAAACAACCCTGCACACACATACAAAAAAAAAAAAAATCCTGCCCACCATAAGATTGTACTCTTGGGATATTTTCACAGTGTGCTGTAGTGCTGAGGCTTGACAAGTCAGGGCTGTCACTGCTGAGCAATACTGTTAGTTCATCAAACATCCTTAGACCTAGGGCAGGAAGTGTGAATCCATTTACAACTTCACTGCTACCAGAAGGGAGCTGGGGTGTATTTCTAATACCAGTTCTAATCAGGGAGTAGACACGAAAGCAAGGAACTGTGAATTTGTCATCACAGATACATTCAATAAGTCTGTTAACCAATGCAAAGGGTGTGATTTGAAATAGTATGTTTACTGCATTTGAATCTCAAAGAAAGAGAAGTATCTATGAGAGAAGTGATGAACCTAGGCACTTGAAGGCTCTGTTTCTCACACACGTAACTTCAGAACTGGCTGTGGTGCCACCAACAGGAAGAATTCTGGAGTACCAGGCACAAGGTTAAACTGGACTATTCTGGGGAGCAGTGATGCTTTCTATCATGCAGTTTCATTAAGGAGGATGGCAAGGGAAGTGTAAGTGAATATACTTGCTGGCACCTCACAGTGTGAGACTTTGTTACTGCAAGTACAAATACTAAATAATGCTGTGAAACACCATTTTGCTCTGTTATATATTAAAGCTTTCTATCTTTTACAACGAATTTTAACTATTCTCTTAATCACATTAAATTAGGCAAAGCTGTTTTTAAAACATCACTGTGTGCATTTGTCAGTGAATTAAGTATTCCTTTGAACAGTGCTGTATACAAATTAAAGTAAGGGATTCATCTTTTTCAGCAATCAGTTACAGGATTAAAGTTGCTGTTGTGTTGCACAGAGTAAATCATTAGTCATTACCAAACAAAGATTTGGGACATGCCCTTTGGGTTTTCTCTTATGCAGCCTACATATTTTATTACATCTGCCATACACAAGCAAATAGAACCATACAAGAAGTTGATAGTGTGGATGTACATAGCACAGAAAGTTCAATTTGAATCCTTAATGACCTGGATTTTTAAGTTCAGGATTGGAGCCAGAAGTCTTTCAATCAAGTTCAATGTCAGGAACAGATCCAGAAAGTGTAACCTCTCTAAGCCAAAGAGCACTGTGAGTGGATGAACCTTAACAGCTCTGCAGGAATACAGCAGAACAGAGACTCTGCTGAATTCAGAATCCTCTTACCTCATGCTCCAAGACTGCTGGAAGCACTAGACACATTGCTCCATTTCCAGGTAGGAGTGCTACTGGCATGCTCTTTAAACGGTTTGTAAAGGCAAGTCCTATGTTTTTTCATTTCCCTTTGGAAAAAAAAGGTCAATACACTGCTTGTGGTTGATTATACCACTTGTCCACTAGATGGACTCGAGGAGCTCCTTTCTGCTTATGGCAGAAGGCAATGGTGAATCACAAGAGGCTTTAAGTATTTCCTCACAAAAATTATCTCCCAGCTACAGCTTCAGACAGTACCCAAACGCTTTCAGAGAATTCTATTACTGTCTTGTCTGCCGCTGAGGCTTCTGACTCTTTCAAGGCTTCACAGGGTGCTGGGGAAAGGAGGCAGATGATATTTGGCTCCTCTGGATGATCTGTGTACCTCCAGGACTTCCAATCTTGGCAGGAGACTTTCAGGTGTAGGCAGGATGTCTTGCGATGTGCAGTCTTGGCACGGATATCATGCTGGCTATGCAGGCTGATCTTGGGGATGCATTTAGAGCCTGTTCCTGGTAAACTCAAGGCAGTGGAGTTTCCAGGCAGTTCAGAAGAGCTAACTTATAGTTTAGCAAAGCATAATGCTGCAGAAGGCAGTGGCAGAATCACTGCCATAAATAGAGAGCAAGAGCAGGAGGCAACAGCAGGCAAGCACAAATACAGTGACAGAGCACGTTGTGTTACCTGCTCATCTCTTTTTATCAATACAGCCCGATACTAACGGGCCTTTGGACACAAATTAGCCATTCGAAATGATAGTTAGCTGAGCTTGACCATATTAGGTGAAGCAATAGGCTTGCTTTACCTAAATTTGGGAGAAACATAGGCTTTGCATGGGGCAGGCACAAGCCAAGTGTGTGTACCTTGTTTACCACAGGATGTGAACAGGAACAAAACAAGTCTGGGCCAACCAGAGTCCTTAGTCTCAGTGGCTCCAGGTTCTTCATCCTCTTTCCCACAGTTGCTTCTCCCCAAAACAGAGAGAAGGAGAGCAGAAAAACATGCCTGGGCAAGCCGGGACATGTATAAGCCTATTTTGGTCTATCCAGACCTACCACAACAAAGCTGAAACCACAAAAGCTAGAAACACAAGAGGCAGCCACCACCCTACATTGATGAGGAGAACAAAGCAACTTATGCTGTCACACCGTCAGGGAGATACAAGATTAAACAAAAGGGTTATGCTTTTCTTGCTGACACCACCAGAGAACAGTAGCCTCAGTTAGGTAAGGGACCAGGAAAGCCTGTGGAAATACCAGCTACCCAGGCTTTGGCAAGCATTCATAGATAATACAATGAGGCTCAACTACACCGTTGAACTTCTCTGCCAAAGGTCTGATGTTACTTAGTACAACTTTCACTATGGTCAGTCTTTAACTTTTCTTGATTTTCTTCCTCTTGATGTTCTTTTACCTGGCACTGTGATAGGCCTTCTCAAATCTACTTCCTCCACTGTCCTCCAGACAGCACTATCTAAAACAGGTCAAATATTTGTTTCATCCGGTTTGACCCGTTTGCTTCAGTGCTCCTTATTCAGACTTGTCCTCTTTGTAAATATTACAGAAATATGTTGCTTCTCTTGTACAGAATAAGTTTTATATGGGCTTCTCATGAACTTACATACCTGGAACTCAGTAAAAAATAAGCCAATAGGAAGACATCAAGAAAAGCATATGATGTGCAGTCACAGCAGAATTTCAAGTGCTGGGCTGCAAAATATATTACTTAAAAGTAACAACATCATAATAACACCTTAAGTATTTCTGAACAGAAAGCAGGTAATGTCCTGAGAAGATATTCTTGGGAAAAATAAGATATTTGTAGGAAGAAGAAGATATTCTTAGGAAGACACAAACTCTCAACTCAGTTTAAAGGTCAGCCCGGCACACTCTTCCTGGACAAGTTAAGACACGTCATGTGTGTACAGCTCTCTCCATTCGTGTTCCCAACAGTATGAGCTGTGTCTGTGTTAGAAACTCTATGAACAAATACATTAGTGCTATGCTGTGCTCAAGATAAACATCTCAGCTTTGAAATTGAACTCAAGCAGAGCACTGTGTGAGCACAATGGTATTTTCAGTTTGTATCAGACCACTTTGTAGTGCAGGCAGAGAAAATCAGGTGACTATTCATATCAATGCAGAAATAACTCTCTTCCTTGGAGTACAGGGTTTATGACCAGAGAGGAAAATACGAAGGATTCAGATCCTTATTTGGGTAGTTTAGGAGGCATGTGGTTTTAGGAGACCTAAGTCTCTGATCCTGACCTGTAAAACTCACGTCTCAGGCATCTCATATGCTTCTGTTTATATCACTGAGATTAGCAAGCAGAATATCACATACTTGGGAAAAATCTGAAGTAATGTTTCCTGATGGGCACCAGTCCTTATAATCAGCTTAGAAGACATATTAATCTATATTACTGAAAAGCCGTGAAGGGGTTGGGTGGGAGGTTTTTATTTTCCAGTTTACTCATTATCTCCCTCTTTAACCATATTGATTTTTGTTGCCCTTTTGTTTTGCTAGAAGGCTTCTTGGACTTTAGCCTCAAGAAAGAAAGACATTTTAATTATCTCACTTTTTTTTCCCACTGTGAATCCTCCAAGCATTATTCCACCCAAGTTGGTTTCAATTTATTCTACATTCTTTCAAAGTCTGTTTTCTCATAAATCAATAATTGATCCCATATCCCTAATTAAAGTTTATTCAGCTCACAGACAAAGTTATGAGTTGTAAAGGAATTTGTAACAGGAAACAAGCACTGGACAAGCTTTAAGATGAACCTTTGGATTTTGATAAGATTACATAAATACGGACAGAGCTACATTGCAGGGTCAAAGCTATGCAATAAAGGTACCTTAATTTTGTTTGTTGAAATATCATTAATACTATAACCCTCCACATTTCTTAATTCATGAACTTTAAACCCAAATTTGGACTCAGGTTTTAAAAAATGACAACTAATTACAGTGCTAAGAGCTTTTTCTTTATTCTATCCATTCAAAACAGTCTGCAGTTTTCTAGAACAGGCAAACACTGTGCCACTGATGTAATAAATAGCTGTTGTTTGCTCATTTGGCTTCTGCGACAAAGCCTCAAGTGCTGAAAGTAATATAACTGCTGAGCACAAAGAGGTGAAGAGGAAACAAACCCATCCATTTTGCACTGACATTTTAAAAACTTTCTCTAGTGCTGCACTGCACTTGCAATTTGAGTTCCATAGTTATTGTTCTTGAAATTTTAGCTTTTTTCCCCCTGTTAACAGCAGTGTTTTACGTTTGCATTGCACAGTGTAATTTGCTAATACGTATGGATGGCCAGGTAAGTCCTTGCTGTCTGTTAAGCTTGGACTTGGAGCTGATAAGTTGATTAAGACTTACTGCTGTTGTGCCCAGAGCCAGGCAGCATCCTTAGCAGTGAGGTGTTTGTCCACCAAGTCAGCTTTCTCCTTTATCACAGAATCATTAAAGTTGGAAAAGACCTTTAAGATCACCAAGCTCAACTATAACCCAACTACCATGACCACTATATCCTGAAGCATCACATCTACGTGTTTCTTGAACACATCAAGAGATGGTGACTCCACCACCTCCCTGGGAAGCCTGTTCCAATGCCTCGCCACTCTTTCTCTAAGTAATTTTTTCCTTATATGCAACCTAAACTTCCCTGGACACAGCTCAAGCCAATTTCCTGTTGTCCTTTCAGTAGTTACTTGGGCCTCACTCCAACTTCCTTTCAGGTAGCTCTTCAGGTAGAGAGCAATAAAATCTCCCCTTAGTCTTCTGTTCTACAAACTAAACAGCCCCAGTTCCCTCAGCCACTTTCCTTTTTGTATCTCTGGGCTCAGTGCCATTGCCTGACTCCGAGTACTGATGTTAAATGCAGCACATAGAAAGGAAAAAATAAAGAAAAATCTTCCATTTTCTTGGGTTCCTCCATGCGCTCTATGAGCACCCAAGGCCACCTAGGTGGGATTATTTGAGTAAGTTTTCTTAGTATCTTCTACTTTAATATTCAGAGAAACCAGACCAGTCTGCTATTCATACTAAGGATTTGGCCTCAGGTTGACATAAGATAGAATTGATCTACAGAGCTTTTGCTTGAGAACATTTGAGATGTGTTTTCAGAAATTTAGCAGAAATTTGAATTACCTGAGATTTTGAATGACTGCTGTTGTAGTAAAAGCAAAATGCCAGAAAAACCACAGTCTAACCCCAGGAGTCATGTAAGTCTATAAAATTAAAGTAATGTTTTAGAATTTGTGGAAGGTAATAATTAATTTAAGGGTCCACACATCCTGAACTGAATAGTTGTAGCAAAAATACATATCCTTTGTCCAGACAGACACAACAACTTCTCAGCAGGAGTGGTTTACTGCATCTCAGACAGTAAAATAACTATAGAGAAAATGAATAGCAAATACCAGCCAAGCGATGCATTGAAAAGAAACGAATGAAAACAGCCATACTAGGTAGGTAATCCACCACATTTTGTTGTGTACTATTTAAGCAGCTTTAATAAGAGGAACAGAAATGCTAAACACTTACATTTCACTTTTTAAGTAATTTGTAGTGAGAGAGAATGTCTCCCCTGAGCTCTTTTTCTTCAGACTAGACAACACCACTTCCCTTGGCTGCACCACATAAGACTTGTACTGTAGACCATTTCACCAACTACATTGCCCTTCTTTGGACACACTCCAGCACCTCAGTGTCCTTCTTGTAGTGAGGGCCCCAAAAATGAACACACTATTTGAGGTGCAGCCTCATTGGTGCCAAGTACAGAGGAACAATCACTTTCCTGGTGCTGCTGGCCACACTATTTCTGATACAAGCCAGGATGCGGTTTGCTTTCTTGGCCATTTGGGCACACTGCTGGCTCATCCTCAGTCAGCTGTTGACCAATATCCCCAGGTCCTGCCTTCAAGCAGCTTGGCACACCCACTTAACTTGGTATGGTTTGCAACCCTGTTGAGGATGCCTTCAGTCCCCTCATGTGGATCATTGATAAAGATATTAAATGGAACTGGCTGCAATACTGAGCCCTGGGGAACACCTCTTGAGACTGACCACCGACTGGATTTAACTCCATTTGCAACAAGTTTTTGGGCCCAGCCAGTCAGGTTTTTATTCTGCAATGTGTCCACCTATCCAACCATGAGCAGCCAATTTCTCCAGGAGAATGCTGTGGGAGACAGTGTCAAAGCCTTTACTAAAGTTTAGGTTGACAACATCCACAGCCTTTCCCTCATCCACTAGATGAGTCACCTTGTTATAGGATCATGTTAGTCAAGAAGGACCTTAAACTTATACTGACTGAACCCAACTGCCCAGTTGTCCTGTATGTGTCAAATGATGGCATTCAAGATGATTGGCCCCATCAGTTTTATTTCATACAGTTAAATTCCCAAATTCAAGGCACAAGAAGCAGTCACATCTGCCATGCTATTTCAAATTTAGTGGGAGCTCTGAAGGAAATCCTCACTAACATCTTCAGTCAATATTCATATTCCTGTCTCTTAACACTTTCAACTCAGCTGTGGAGTGCCATGGGAATTTAGTGGATGACATTTCAGAAGTGAAGGGAGTGCAAGACAAGTTCTCACAGAGATTTGTGAACCGTGAGGGAAATACCAAAAATGGAAGAAAAAGATGGAAGTTATAGTGATTGAGGTTTGATGGGGACAATTTATGTGCAGTGAGAGAAGAGTGAGGAGGGAGCATTCCTCTATCACTGAAATTCAAGAGGCAGACTTTTTGCAGTGCAGTGGGAAAGGACTCAGTAGTTAAGAATAAAGTTGTGAATAAGGGACAAGCATAATTCACTTGAGAACTGATTCTTGTATTCATCTCTACAAAAATGGTAGCAGGCAGCAGTACGGAAAATGCCTAGCAAAAGAAGATCAGAGTTAAACCTCAATGCTATGAACATATAAAGCACCTGCAGGAGGAGAAAGAATAAATGTTTAAAAAGGTTATTAGTGGGTGCACTTAACAGAACATTGATGGTACTTATGCCATTGTATTAAGAACCTCTCTGCTTTTGCAGTGCTGAGAAGTCAATGCAACTCCTATTACCACTAATGCTTTTGGGAGGTCAAATAGCAAGTTCAGAACATGTGTCATGAAGTTTGAAATGTGACTTAAAAAATTAAAGAGAATGAGATAAAGACTATTAGAAGTTACCTAGAAAAGGATCATTAGAGTGGGTCAAAATTGACTAAATAGGCTTCATATATTGACAATCTGTCAGACTTCACAGAGAATACATTTCAAATACAAAGTTATTTCCTTTATACAGAATAGGAGTGATCAGAGAGTCCCTGTAACAAAACATGAGAATAAAAATTATTACCATCCCTATATTTGCTTGCTAGTAGAATTGATTAACAATGAAAATGACAAGGTCAGCTAGGAAATGATCAGTTGGCACCTGATCCTGCAGGTTAATTATTTTCTTTTAAAACTGCAGAAATAACCTTTCATCTTAATTTATATTCAGAATGATAAGAGACAATTCTTAGCCATCGTGTAGGCATCTATACACTGAAAAGGCAGATGTGGTAAAGCCAGTTCTGCTTCTCAATTCTACCTTGACTATCCAGGAGACTCAAGTCACTGATTCTGTGCTCTATGGGGATAAAAAACCAGGTGTAATGATCATTTAAAAACACCTTCAGAAATTGATATATAAACTCTTTTTATGTTTAAGGTAACAAAGGGTAACAGGAAGAAACAATACTGGGAAAAGCTGCAGCTTAAAAAAATGTCAATTATATACTGAAACCTGCACCTTTTTAAAACTGCTGCTGAGATTTCGTTGTGCATACATAGCCTTGGACTGTTACAAGCCTAACCATTAATCTCTGCCTATCTCTTGCGGAGCTAATCTGCATGATTGTTCTTTAATTTGAGTGCAGCTGTGACTAGATTAGGAGTGATTATTCTTTTCCTTACCTCCTCTGTTTAGTGCACTGCTTCTAATTTACAGATACAAGTAAGCAAGAAATTGATTAATTATAAAATAAAAGGTGAACCGGGGAGAGGAAGACAAGAAATAGCTACTGTTTTATTAGTCCTGATTGAGCTAGACTGCTTCTGGCTGGTTTACCAATGACCCAGGATATGTTCTTGCATTTATTTCTCTCAATACAATCAGAAGCTAATCAGAAGCAAATTATACAACTGCCATAATTTTCCACTAAAGGGACATCCTTTCTAAGGTAACTTGCAATATTTTTGGGAGGGAAAAAGCATTCTTGCTGAACTCATATCAACTGAGTAAAGCCTTTAATTTAAAGTCTAATTTGATTTAAATACACATATCCATGTGTTTGCTTTCTATCTATGTCTGGAACTAGGAAACTATATTCTCTTGTACTCAAGCATTAAACAGTATGCCAACTCTGGTGAACACAGAACTGACTAGGGAGAAGTGATTCTGCCACAGGGAATTTTGCCATGTCAGAAATCATGTTCAGCTTGAGGAAGACCTGGTGACCCAGCCCACAGTTACAGCTCCTGAAAAGATTTAAGCCACTAATTTAGGAGGATTCTGTGATGAGCTGAGCTGAAGGGTGTTGATCTGAAGGTTTCTTTGCTACTTTCTAGGCAGGATGTTGGAGAAGAGTCAAGTGTTGTACTATTGCCAACCATATCCTGGCCTGTATGAAGAGAAATGTGGCCAGCAGGTTGAGAGAGGTGATTCTCCCCCTCTTCCGCTCTACTCTGGTGAGACCCCACCTGGAGTACTGGGTCCAGTTCTGGAGCCCCTGTTACAAAAAAAGATCTGGACGTGCTGAAACATGTCCAGAGAAGGGTCACAAGGATGATCGGAGGGCTGGAGTTCCTCTCCCATGAAGACAGACTGAGAGAGTTGGGGCTGTTCAGTCTGGAAAAGAGAAGGCTCCAAGGAGACATTATTGTGGCCTTCTAGTATCTGAAAGTGGCCTACAAGAAAGCTGGGGAGGGACTTTTTAGGATGTCAGGTAGTAATAGGACTAGGGGGAATGGAGCCAAACTAGAAGTGGGTAGATTCAGATTGGATGTTAGGAAGAAGTTCTTGACCATGAGGGTGGTGAGACACTGGAACAGGTTGCCCAGGGAGGTGGTAGAAGACACATCATTGGAGGTCTTTAAGGCCAGGCTGGATGTGTTTCTGAGCAACCTGATTTAGTGTGAGGTGTCCCTGCCCACGGCAGGAGTGTTGGAGCTAGATGATCCTTGAGGTCCCTTCCAGCCCTGACCAGCCCTGACAATTCTATGATTCTGTGTTGCTCCTATCCCTTAGATTTTGCAGTTCCTGCAAAGTGTTGGAGGTTGGTTGGTTGGTTGTGGTGCACTTATATCTAAAGAGCTCCAGACCAATTTATGCTAAGGTATGTTAGACATTGAATGTGTTCAAAAAGGGAAGGGAAGGTATGTGCCTGGAGAATGAAATGCAAACTGTCTGTAAAACTGGAAGGTATGTGCCTGGAGAATGAAATGCAAACTGTCTGTAAAATTATCTACTGAGGAATTCATATGCAACCTAAGACACTTTAACAAGTGACTGTATATATGTAAGCACTTTTAGTTGGATTCCTATCCTCCTGTGACTTAAATATGGGCTCTAGGCAATTTAATCAAAGAGACTGAAGCTTTGGGTACCATTTTCCACTGCAAAATATTGGTACATTCATAAGTTAGATCATCTTTTGCAAAGGCAAGTACTAGCTCTGTAAGTGAGGAGAAAGCAATTTCATACTGCAAAGAGCCAGCTTTCAATGAGTTACTGCCCAAACATGCCCACAGCACAAGGGAGTTGATGGAAAGCTCTTCACAGTTTCTAACCCTATCCCACTCACTAAGTCTAACAGAATTTTTAGCCTTTTCTAGTCTTCCTGAGGAGCTGTGCTTAGAGAACAAGTTTTCTCTTCTCTCTCTCTCTTTCCTCCTCCTTTCTCCTCTTCCTACTGGCATTTTTTTTTCTTTTGGCTAGAAGGTATCCTTTAGGACAAGTAACTGAAATCAGGCACTTCCTATCAGTTTAGATCTCTGAATGCATTAACTACAACACTGTGCAGCCTCAAGAAAATGATTGCTTGCTTTCATCTCAGCTAAGACATCCCAGTAACTAAGGGGTTGAACGGGTTCCCGCCAAATTACAATTAATGTAGCTCCTTTTCCCTCTTAATCAGCCATTCATCTAACATTTCCCCACTGCAATAGATTTAATTCCACATATTTGAGTGTTGTGTTATTTACTGGTATGTGTACCTTACAAGACTGACATGGTTCCCCTCGTATTGGACTGAACTGCAAGAGTTCAAATTAAATGATTCCCATGAAAAGAATTTATGAAAAAATCCAATCCAACAAACCCACAAACCAAAATGACCCAAACCATACCTCTCCAAGAAGATTACAAGAGACGAGATATTGGGTTTTCTAGCTCAGTGATTTTGCTCAATCTGCTTTCCAGCAGCTTTCCAGTGCAATGATTTCAGTAGCTCACGATTCAGCCTTGTTTGGTTGCTGGTAGCTGCAAATGACATACAGAAAACTCTTAGGTATGTGCTCTGCCAACATATAAAACCAGATTTTTAACTGTGGTAGATGAGATATTGGTTAGTAAAACTAGTAAAGAGGATATAAACTAAGGATAGGTGGATTATTTTAGATCTGTTTGCCTCTTGCATGATAATAAATTTCTTTAACTTGAAGAATCAGGGTGGCGATTTACCTTCATGTTTTAGGTAGGGAGTTATGATTTTCTTGTCAAAGAGGAGAAAATATGTGTTGTACCTCAAAAATAATGAGTACATTCATCCCTAAAATTATTCTTATACTCTTGCACAGTATTTCACTCTGTTGTTACTGCCCTTACATGAAAATACACAGTATGTAACAACTATCAAAAGCATAAATTTTCCATTCTTCTCTTACCCCACACCACTTTGACTTTAAAAATATCATTAAATATTTATTGTCTCATTCATTGATTGTAAAATGCAGCCAATTATCTCACAGGTCATTGATTTTTGTAACAGGCTTTTCTTACCACCAAGTTTCTGTCAATTTTTCTATCAAAATAGGAGGGGAAAGAGACACTTTTAAGTAAAGCACAAAGGGTTTATAAATCATAGAATTAGAGAGTGGCTTGGGTTGGAAGGAGCCTTAAAGATTGTCTAGTTCCAAAATCCCTGCCATGGGTAGGGACACCTCCTGCTAAACCAAGTTGCTCAAAACCTCATCCAGCCTTGTCCTAAACATTTTCAGGCTCTGCTCCAGACTTTGTGCTATTGATCAGAATCTGGTGGGATAGCCTCTGTTGGAAGACAATCTGTGAAGACTAAGGGAAAGAAACCAAAAAAGAGTGTGATGTATAAAAGGCATACTCAGCAGTCATGCTTCTGTGGCTCTCTGTTAATGATTAAAGGTGCTAAATCCAGGTCTAACCTGCAAGTAGCTCACTCAATGCTTGTGAAGTTGTTTGTCATGCCTGTTACTGTTTTGGAGGTTTTGAACCAAGTCCTTCTGGGTAGGAGTCTATGTCACAGTAATTAAGAGGGGGTAGGGATCTGCAGAATGCATTCTATCAGACAGCGATAGAAACCCCTCGGTTCCTGACAGGACCAGGATGTACCAGATTTGTTGTTTTCTCTCCATAAAATCAATTTTGCACAGCTTAATAGGTATCCTCAGTTTTTTGTTTAAATTGATTGCATTTGGGTTTTGAAACGTGGTGATTTTCATTAGGTGTTAGCACAGATCTTTAATTCATATCACCCCAGAGCCCTCAGAGGTGTCAAAGAATAATTACTTTCTTATCATTACAGAGCTAGCCTGGATTGCAGTCGTTGACTTGAAGTTAAAAGGCCTAGTGACTCATTTGCAGCTTCTTGAATGCCTTCTTTTGCCATCCCTCAGTTGTTTAGCTCTTTTCCTACACTAACATTTTCAGATTTTCCAGAGCAGTGAAACTGTATGTTAAGAATACTGCTTATCTCCCAAGTTCAAATACAGAGTAAAATTTTATGCCTTTTCCTCTCCGCAAGATATTTCCCTGAATAAATTACTTAAAAGATGCACTGAACATAAAACTTGTATTTCAAAAGGTTAAATAATTACATTATATATATGAGGCACAGAAGCCACTCCTCATCAAATCAAGAATATTGTTTATTTAACACGTTGACCATATGCAATGACTTGGAGGCCTTCTGGGCCTGTCCATGGCTGTAGTATTCACTTGTATCTCTGGAAAAGCTTAGTGTTTAGTAATCTTAAATGAGCACGTGAAAGAGATTTGTGTAATGGTTATCACACTCACTAGATTTGTGTTACAACAATTCCCTCTTCCAGCAGCAGTTTAGCTCTCACAGCATAAGGCTTAGAAGTGGTCACAAAACTTCTCCAAGCATCAGGGTAGAAGTTGGGTAGTTAGTCCTACAGGTGCACCACATTTCCAAGTGTTTCAGCTACCCCCACATTTGTCCTTCAGTTTTAAATGTTGTGTAAAGAACTATGGAACCTAATTTAAAAGTATGCAGTAGGTATGAAAATCAGTTTTATTCCTAATTTGTACTTGCAGTGCAGCTGAATATCACAGCTGTGACTGTATGCAGACTCAATATACTTCAGCCCTTTTTTTCGTTTGTTTTTTTTTTTTCCTGGATAGTTCAGTGACTCTTTAACCACTTCTCTACATACTTGAAATACTAAGCTGAGCTGAGGCAATGGACTAACTCCTGAGTAGGTGATAGCCTGAAGCTTCACAGTCACATATTTGATCAACCACTACAGGACATCCCAGCTGGGGATTCCAGCTATTACTGGATGTTCCCCGTTGTATGTTTAGGAATAACTGTCCTACAGTAGAGATAAATTCCTCCAGAGGACTGGACAGCCCCAGGGGACTGAAAGGTCCATCCCAGAGGGAGGACAGAGGATATTGTAAATTATTACTCTATTCCTCTTTCCTGTATCTCCCATCCTAAGGAGCAGACTGTCCAGTCTCTGTCGCTCTCTCAGCTCTCTCCCCTGAGCGTGCAAGTGCTATTAGCTTTACTGTGTGTGGCAGTGAGCCCAGCTGGCAAACTGTTTTCTTGCTGCAGAGCTGAGCCCTACTGGGCCTATCATGGGAGGGGGAGGAGGGCAGTGAGGCCTAATACTGGGTCACATGTGGAGGGGGAGAGGNGGCTCCTGAACTGTACACAGTACATAGGCCTCCTGAGGCCTAACTGAGGCCTAGTGGAGGTCTTCAGGCTTAGCCACGGGGGCCTAGTCCAGGGTTGATTGCGAATGTACATGAAGTGTTTCTACTTTGGTACCTCTTGCATTTTGTTTACTTTTGTAAGCAGTATTTCTGTGTAACCTCCAGTTCTGTGGGTGTTTATTTCCTCCTCTGGGGTAAATTCATTCTGTCCTCAGCCCAGAGCTGTTCCAGCTCAAACCAGGGCACTCCCCTTAGCAGCTCCTGCTGCACTTAGTCCAGGTTGTATGTTTAAATGTCTTGGTTAACAACCCAGGTAGACTGCTCTAATGACTCCACTATATGGTTTCTATTGAAATGTTGATGAAATTATACATAGATTTGCCATTGGTAAACAGTCAGTGGAAACTGTCCCTGCAGAAATGATCACAAAGGATCATTATATATATGATATTTGAGATGTTTTTAATTTAATAGTTAAGATAGAACAACAGTGGTTGATTGTGCATGTACTGAGTTGGTTATATGGGGCAACATGGGGCAACTGCCAGCTGGATTATTAAAGCTGAGCAGAACAGTACTTCAGGGAGTCCCTTCTGACCTAGTTGAGAAAGATGCTACAAGGACAATTGCTGGAGGAGTTCCCATCACTAGTAGACAGTGATTGATCACCCTGTTTGGGAGAGTTGAGTTCTCTGTGAGAGTGGCCAAAATCCCCATAAATTAGTTTTCCCTTTCAACTAACACCCCATCCTTCAGTGTCTGTGAAATACCACCTTTTTCTTCTACAGCTAAATTAAGCATTGTCTTTTGTTAATATTGATAAGCACTTAACATTTGTAGAATGTCATGCTGAAAGGAAAATTGCCAAGAAGCAACTGTAAGTGCAGTAGATTAACTATTATATTTTTCTATATATAGAATGTATTGGGTCAGAAGAGACTTTCAAAGGTCATCTAGTCCAACCCCCCTGCAGTAAGCAGGGACATCCTCCATTAGATTAGGTTGCCCAGAGCGCCATTGACCCTGACCTTGAATATCTCCAAGGATAGGGCCTCAACTACCTCCCTGGGCAACCTGTTGGATCATGATAAAGAATTTCCTCTTAACATGAAAACTAAATTTAGTCTTCTGTAATTTCAAACCATTGCCCTTCATGCTATCCTTTCAGGCCTTTGTAAACAGTCCTTCTCCAGCCTTCTTGTAGACTCCCTTCAGGTACTGAAAGGCCTCTGTTAGGTCTCCCCAGAGTCTGCTGAACCACCCCAGCTCCTTCATAATTCTTTCATTTCCTCATACACTTCTAGGTCCCTCTATTTACTTTGAACAGTGTATCTTCACGGTACACTGAGGGAATGAGTATACAAAAGAAAATAAGTAGAATATATACAAAGAAAACTTCTTTTACAGTTAAAACTCCAATCTTCAAGCCTCTATGAGTGAGTAAAACATGCTGAGATGGAACTTGATAGAACTCATTAATTTTAAGGAAAGCATTCAAAAAGCAATCAATTGAATCCTTGATATAAAAATTACTAAGTTAAAGGAACAACAATGGCAATATCAGAATTCTCAAAAGTTCAAACACCTCGGTTTAAAAGAGTAGCCTGAAAGATAATTCAATTAAGTTTGAACAAAATTACTATTTTGCTATGACAAAAGCTGCTATATGTGGACAAAAATCTGTTTAAAAGACAGGGAAGCTGAGGGCAGATGACTCAGTGTGAAGTGTAGGAGTAGTCTACTGTGATCGACAGCCACCTTTGACATTATTGTTAAATACCTGCAGAGCTAATTAACATGATGCTAGAGAAACAGAACTTTTCCAAACTCAGAGAAGCTGGGATTCTACCTGCAATAGGCAAAATGCTATGGGGCATTAGAACACTCAGAAGCACTTAGTGCCAATTAACTGCATTCCTGTAAGGCAGATTCGTAGGTCAAGACAGGCAATACAAGTGTACGCCTCTGGATTACTTTATTGGCTGCTTGTACTCAGGGATTTACTTGCAGACTAGAATGAATACAGGAAGAACAACAAAAACCGATAAAAGCAGTTTCTTTATGATACCAGAACAGAAAAATAGGAAGGCAAATCATGGCTGGCCTTCTGTGTTTAGAGTGACAGTATGACACATTGGTATATTTGTGTGTAACTTATGGAGGGCTTCAGCTTTCCTAACTACAGGACGGCAATGTGGTGCCCTTTCTGTGAGACAGTTGGCTGCTTAGGAGAGTGATACTGAACCCTCTGAAGAAAGAATGTTCGGGCAAAGTTCTTTGTGTGAAACAGGAGGCCTTGCCTCCTTTATTTCCAGTTCAGGTTTGGGCCACAGTACCGTCTCGCAGCTAAAAAGTTAGTTGAATCCTGACTGTCTAAAATTGTCTACAAATTCTTGAAAGCTGCAGACAGAACAGAGAGAGATACTAGTTAGGGATTTTTTCCCAAAAATGGACAGGTAGTCTCAAAAAACACATAGACTAACAATATGTAGCCTGTTTTTCTGGGTGCGGTAGAATTGCTGATACCAAAAAGCTCTTCTCTATGCACCAGGAGTCTCCTATGCTAGCAAAAGAAGAAGTGGACAACTCGAAAAACTTTTCTCTTTAACATACACCTTTAAAAACTGAAAGAGATAACTCAGGTAGTTGCAGTCAGAAGATGGAAGTTGAGAGTCAAATAAAGCTTATTGTTCCAAAGAAACATTTTCAGGTATTTCAAAGGAAACATGCTGAGTAAATATCTGGAAAAATACTGTTGCAAAAGTATTACAGTTAGGTATTCACGAAGCACTCTGCTTTTTCTTTTAAGTTTGGTTTGTGGGGTTTTTTTTGGACACTAAAGCAGATGGTGGTGCAGTAACTGGGACACCATACAAGAGCAGAGACAAGAGTTTTAGTGTTTGTGACAAACTGACAATTCAGACACAATATATAAAGATTTCAGTTGCTTTACATAAAGAAAAGATTCTGCAAAAATAAAAATAACTGCCCACAGTCTCCTCTTTTTCAGAGTAAATAGCCCCGCCTCTGTTAGTCGCTCCTCAAGTCGCTCCTCAAGATTTATTCTCCAAGCCACGGGTAGTCAATGCAGGCAACATTTTTAACTAGCAAAGGCATATGCAAAGTCAAGATTTGCTGAAGAATCTGACATCTAAGTTCCTGATACAAGAGCAGGGGTATGACACAAGCCCATCAGAAGTACTGACTTTTAATGTTCATTCTGAGCTGGAGAGGTCTCATTTCCTTCTGGAGTAACAGTTCTGACCCTCCTCTTTTCCCTTTCCATAGCAGATGTCTTCTTGCTGATGGGAATTTAAACAGAAGTGAAGAAAAAGATGTGAAAGATTAATCAGCAGCACTTATGGTTGTGATGGTTTGGGAGTTACCCACCCCCCTCAGTCTTATGAAATCACCCAGACTAGACTCAGCTGGGTGGAAGTTAAGGACTGAAGCTCTATTTACAGCTTAGCACAATATATAAGCAGCATATACACAATATACAGGAATATTTACAGAAACATACAAGTTAAAGGTAATAGAGAAACATAATACCCCTCCCAGAAATCAGAGTCCCCAGGAGGGGCTCCCAACCACCCTTCCACCTTCTTTCCACCCCTCTACCTTATCTCAGGGTCTGCCTTACATGCAAGGTGAGTTTGGAGGATGGGCAAAGGGTGTTAGAAGCAGAGTGGTGAGTTGGGTTATACAGGAGAAGCCCAGAAGAGAAACACTGACTCCGACAGACAAAGGCACTCTGTCTTATCTGTGTTTGTGTCCTTGTTTTTATACATCTCAGCAAGCCTATGAGTGAAGTAGATATCACCATTGTTTTCTTTTCACAGCCTATAATCTTTTTTTTTTTCATTAAAATATTTCGTTTAGCTTCAAATCAGCACAATGGTTTTCAATTTGGTGGAGATCTACAAATATCACACTAAGGGAGTATGCTAGATTAGAAAATCATGTGACTCTACTACTCAAATCACTTAAAATATTTAATTTGAGATGATGAGCTCCCTGGAGAGCAGTGGTCAACCCCCCACAGGAGAGCATTACAGCATAAAGACATGAAGGGCATTTGCAGAAGCAGGAAATGCTGTAGTGCTAGAAAAGGGGGATAAGTGCATTTGCATCAATGCTGTTGCATACTCCTATGAAACAGAGCTCTCGCACTGTCCTGGGCAGTGCCAGTGGGGGAGCTACAGCCTTTTCTGCAAGGCTGTAAATCTTCATCTGTTTAGGCATTTTAAAAATACAGCCTTTAAGAGGCCTTAGATTTCTCTGGGGTTAGGTAGTAAATCAGCACAGAGTTCTCGACTGGGGGTTAGAACTGAATGATGTTTGAGGTCCCTTCCAGTCCTGACAATTCTGTGGTTCTGCAGGTGTCTGAGTTTGAAGCTTGGTACCACTAGCATGCTCAAGCCTATCTTGGATCATATAAAGGAGGCATCAATTATTTTCTGAATCTGCTGCTGAACAAGACCAAATTCATCTCCTTCTCTTCCAAAACACTGAGTTATTTAAGAGATGCCAGTGAGAGGAACTAATGAATTCTTCATTTTGGGTTGTTGCTATAGCAATGCACTCAGCATTTACACCAGTGAGTTTAAGGTGAGCTCTGCCACATTGTTTATCCCCTTGTAGATTGGCCAGAAATACCTCATCCACTGAAATGTAAAGAAAATAATTTGGTTTACTACCTGAAGAGTTAAGGACAGTTTAGAAAAAAGCTAAAGAAGGCTAATATGTTTGTAAGTGTTCTTTGTATACAGCAGCCGAAACCAACCCACAATAAACATTAAGAAAAAACTAATTTGTTTTTATTTTAGTTACATAAGTTGTATGCCAAAGAATGAAAGACGGTAGGAGTTAGTAACACAGAAGCTTCCACCTACGTGTGAACAGAGTTTCCACAAATCTGGCTCACTTCTGTTCAGTACAGATTGGTTATGTTTTATTTCTCCTGAAGTAGCTCTATTCATAGCTTATGTGTTGCTACAAAACTGCATGCAGGTCTGCAGACAGTTGAAAATTATTTTACTTTACTTCCTTTAGGCTTCTCAGCGTTACTGAGGAATATCTATACAGAGTAATTACTCCTATGATAGAGTGCAGTATCGCTGCAACTTGGAGAGGGTGTATTGGTTGATAGTTGAATATGAGTCAGTGGTGTGCCCAGGTGGCCAAGAAAGCCAGTGGCACCCTGGATTGTATTAGAAACATTGTGGATAGCAGGAGCAGGGAGGTGATGGTCCCCCTGTACTCAGCACTGGTGAGGCCACAGGTCACGTATTGCGTTCAGTTCTGGACTCCCCACTATAGGAAATATATTGAGGAGCATGTCCAGAGAAGGGCAGCAAGGATAGTGAAGGGCCTGGAGCACTTGGCCTATGAGGAGTGTCTGAAGGAGCTGAGGTTGTTCAGTCTGGAAAAGAGGAGGCTGAGGGGAGACCTCATCAACTCTACAACTACCTGAAGGGAGGCTGGAACAAGAAGAGGGCAGCCTCTTCTCCTTGATGACAAGTGGCAGGAGTATGGGAAATTGTTCCAAGCTGCACCAGGGGAAGTTTAGACTGGATATTAGGAAATACTTCTTCACTGCAAGGGTTCCCAAACATTAGAATGGTCGGCTCAGGGCACTGGTGGAGTCACCATCCCTGGGGTGTTCGTGCACCCATGCACATCTGGCGCTTAGTGACGTGGCTTGGTGTAGACCTTTCAGTGCTGGGCCGAGGGTGGGACTGGATGATCTTTGAGGTATTTGCCAATCAAATGTATTCTGTAATTGGGAACAACTTGACAGACTTGTTTGCACTTCTTGCTTTTTATCTGGATAAATATTTCACCCTTGCTTGAATTTTATTATGAAACTTGGCTGGAAAGTCAGTGGTAGAATGAGAAATTATGCAAATTATTTGAGAGACTGTAAAATGAAATAAGGTGGGAGAAAACTTTTGATTAGATACTGGAAATCAAATAGAACATCTTATGAAAAAAATAAAGGTTCTTAACGTTTTTCTTAGAGTTTATGCTGGAGCACTGTTACATCTCTATTGTGAAAAGAATAATTTAAAATGCTTGGGTTTGTTCTGCACCAGTAAATGGCACATCTCAAACTCTGCTGCAGAATGTTTGTACAGATCATTTCACACACACGTCTTTGACGATATAGACCCAGTTCTTCCATATCTTGTTTTCATCAGTGTGAATAAGCACTCTGTCCATTTGAGAGCCTCTGAAACTTTCACGGTATCAGGAAGAGAGCCTACTGTCAGATCTGCAAATCGCCAAGTCATACTTGGTGTAGTAAGGTGTCAGCAAAAAGGTGACCAGAGATATTAACTCTTTGCATGTAACTTTTTTTGGAGTCAAGATGGAAATTCCTCCCTGAGATACAGGTAGCTTTGAACCCCATGGTTTGATGAGCTAAGTGTCTGTATTTTGCTTAGCAAAGCTATCAGTGCCTGTGGTGTTAAAAGAGTTAGCCACAGCTGCACTTTATGAGCTGTTTTCTAGCTGGCATCTTAGACACAATAAAAATAATGCCCAGACAGGGAATCTGAGGGGCCATGCAAAGGAATATCTACAGTTTAAGGTTAAATCTTGAGAGCATCAGGAGCCTCTCAGTGGAGCAGCTTTGGTCACACTTACAAAAGCGTTGGTACCTGGGGAACGCCCCCACTCAACTGGCTTTGTGTTCCCTGGATTAGACAGCAGTTAAGAAGACACTTTCTGCCAGTTCAGATAGGATGTGGCAGTGAACACAGCTTTGAATCCAGTGTGCCACCAGCCACTCACTAGTTTCCCTACCTGAGAGACCACACATCTCCACAGGTTGAACTCATTGTTCCCTTAAACTAGCCCAGTCAGGAAGAACCAAATCATCAGAGGCCTCCCATCTGAACAAGTCTTTCTTGGCTTTGGTAAGGTGGGTTAGGATGGGCTCGCACAAACAACTCTAACAGGTAGCTGCCAGGTGACACAGGGCACAGGCCAGGTGAGGCAGCAGGTGCCCACAAGCTAGCAGGACTGTACCCTCCTCTCTCTTGTGAGGCACAGCCCTACCACATCTCCGTGAGACAATTTAAAAGGGGCTGGAACCAGGCCGATGCCCAGGGTTGGTCACAAGTAAAGCTGTAACCATAAGACAATTCTCAAGGCAAACTGGGAAATTAAGTTGGCAAGACAAAGTCTGGGTCAGCAGTGCAAAGACATGGCACAGACTTACCAGCAGTAAAGGCAGCAGAGAGATCAGCATTTTCTGCTGCCATAGCTGCAACAAGAACTGACTGTGGTCAAATCACAAGTCTTGAATTAACTTAACCTTTCTTCCCAAGCAGATACAGCTAGAGGGAGACATCTTTTTCTTGTTAAGAGCACTCTGATGAACAAGCAAAAGGCAAAAAAAAATGCTGTGCAGCAAAATTCCTTACAGAATGGATTTCCTTTGCCTGGCTGTGCTCCTTTCCAGTAAATTCTCCCCTAGATTGGGCTCTTGGTAAGGAAGCAAGGTGAGAAATTTAACAGTGTTCCTTGTAATAGTGAGGAGTGAACGGTTTAATTTCTGCCTTGGCAGGGTGGGTAAAGGAGCATTTTTGTGTATGGAAAATTGTTCGAGTGAGATGAGTGTCAAAGATTAATAGCTGATTTTTGCTGATTGCCTTTTCCACTAGGCAGACTCTTGCTCTCCCACATTAGCTACTGCATTATCACAGGCTTTTTCCCACATAGTGAATTCTTATCAGCTCACAGAAGCAGTATGTTCTTCATCAAGTGTCATGGTTTCAGCTGGGACATTAAGCCTGCTGATTTTAATGATTTTTAACAGACACTGTTTCTTTGCCCAGATCTCTTCCCCAGTGCCTCCTCAGCAAGCTATAACAAGGTCAAAAAAACCCCAAGACTTTCCCTTTCAAAGTAATTCAGCTAGCAAACTGACCCATCTGAGTGGGGTTCTGGGCAACCTGATCTAGTGGAGGGTGTCCCTGCCCACGGCAGTGGGGTGGAACTAGATGATCCTTGCGGTCCCTTCCAACCCTGACAACTCTCTGATTCTGTGAAACTCCTAAAAATTAAAAGTAGCAAAATCAATCTGAATTTTATAGCATTTACAGTATTCGGTGTGATGTGTGATTTGTCAGCACTGCTCAGATATGTCCTTCCAAGCCTCTGCAAGTAGACCCTTGTGACCCTTGTAAAAGTACAGATGAGATCCTGTCCTGGAGCACTGCCATCCATATTCTACTGTGTAAAAGAAGAGATATGGGACTGTAAAGGCTTGAGTGCTGTTTCCCTCACAGAAAGCCTCTTCTGAATTACAACTCATTACAAGATACCCTCACTCTGTGCCATTTAGATGAAACACACTCACTGTTCCTGTTGTTCTATATATTCATTTTTATCCTTGGTCTTGCTTCATTTTCAGTAATGATACATTACTATCCGCTTATGTGTTCTTCTGTTGAAAAAGAGCTGGTGAACTTCATAAGATCTGACTTGGATAAACACTGTGTTATAGCAGTCCAAAGACAGAGGCTGACTTTAGTGGATACAATGCTATATAATCGTGCTGGACAGAAAAAGAATACAAACCACTCACTTCTAATTCACCAGTAAAGTTGTTATCAGCTTCATTTTCAGTTTTCTATCCCTTGGTGTTCTCATAGAATCATATAGTCATTTCGGTTGGAAGGGACTTTAAAGATCATCTAGTTCCAAGCCTCCTGCTATGGGCAGGTACAGCTTCTACTACACTAGGTTGTTCAAGACCTTGTTCAGCCTGACCTTGAACAAGGGAGCATCCACAACCTCCCTGGGCAACCTGTTCCAGCGTCTCACCACCCTTAGTGTAAAGAATTTTTTTTCCACTGGAAAAAAAGGAGAAGGGGGAGGAGCGTTTTATGTTCTGTCATGGGTTTAAAGTACTGGGATCTCTTAAACCATAGAGTACAGAGCCTAGATAGGTTCAGGGGTGGACCAGAAAGTCTAATCTTTTGTTATTTTATTCCCAGAATGCCTGCATCCCCCCTTTATAAATGAGCAGCATAGGCTGTTCGGTCTCCTCTTCTCCTTTCTCAGCCTGGGATCCCTTATCCCGGGTTTGCAAGAGAGTGGCAGGAGCTGGCAAGCTGAATTTTCAGCTGTGTCATTTGGGCCTGGGTAAGGAGGTATAGGGAGGTATAGCGGGAGAGCATTTGAGAACTGGGGTTTTGGCCCTGGTTTTGAAATTTGGGGGGAAGTTGTGGAAAGCTTTGGCTTGATGAGGTTCAGTGGCAGGCTCAGAGTAGAGAACTGGGCAGGGGTTGAATATAGATTTGTGTCTTTTGGATGTTTTTATGCTGGTTTATGTAGTTGTTAATAGTACTTCTTTTTAAACTTCTAACTCTTTCCAATCCTGCGTGGAGTGTTTCTTTTTCTTGGAAGGCATTAAAAGCATCTGACTTCACTCCCTAAACCCAAGACATGTTCCAGTCCCACCTTGTTGGTCACACTTTAATCCTGCCTCATAATTCCCCTCAGAGGCAGTGGTCCTTCCATACAGAAGTGGAGATAAAGCTCTTGCTTTGTCTACTATTGCCTCACTTCTCCTGAGTAACCTTACTCGATATGGTTGTTATTTTGTCTTTGTCTCTTCACATGAATTTTCAACTGGCTTTTGTTTATTTGGATGGCATTTTGCATGCAGAGGTGACTTTAGCTGGAGGATAACTCTCCAGCTTTGAAGTACGAGATTTGGTAGATACCTCTAGGCATTTGGCTCACATTTTGTAAACATAAATAAGATCAATGTTGCAGTCACCATTAACTGCAGCCTTTGGCTAGATGTGAATGGAGACTAACCGTGTTCCGTATATGCAGTTTAAACAGCTCAACACACTGAGTTAGCAAGCAAAAGCATCCCAATTAATATTCAGGAGGCTCCAGGTGAGTGAAGAGACTATTATGGTAACAACAACAATAAAGTGAGACCTGGAGACACTTCTGTGTTAGTTACTCCATTGCTGGTTGCAGCACTCAGTGAAACCAGGCTGCTCAGTGGGGTCAAGCACTGCTTATTCAGATGTTTTATTTCTATGTTATAACCAATTCTGTAAATATGAATCCGTCAAGAGAACATAGGTGCATGGGGAAGTATAATTCAGAGACCATTTTCTACAATTGTCTGTTAGAGGAACCCTTGACCCTTCAGCAGAGTTAAACAGAGCACGTGCATCCTAAGAAAGAGTTAGCATGGTTAGGTGCCAGGGTTTTCCCTTGAGTCTGCCATTATTATGCACTGTTGTCTTGTCTAAGAAAAAGAACAATCATTTCTTCAGTTATAAAGAGAGCATCCAAGATTGTAACATATTTCAGTTTACTCTGTTTTGAAGTGGTCAGTTTTAAAATGTCCTCTTTCCACCTTTCAAGCAAAAGACTAGTACTTCAGTCATTAGGACAAATTACGATTTTCTTGTGCAATCAGTGATGTGATATTGAATGTTCATATTAAAACAACTAGAACTGGCTTTTCAGATGCCACAGATGTAATTTCCCACTGACCTGAATGGTTTTCTGCCCAGCATAAATCTCAGGCGTAATTCTATCAAGAACTATAGATAAGCAATCATCCCACATCCAAGGGTTCCAATTTGTCCTACTCCCTGTGCTGGTTTAAGACTAATTGGAATATTTTAATGAAGAAAACTATACTGTAGGCTGTGAAAGGAAAAACAATGGTGATGTCTACTTCACTCATAGGCTTGCTGTGATGTTTAGGAATAAGTACTCAAAACAAAATATAAGCCACTTGGGTTTGTCGCAGTCTGAGTCGGGCTTGTGGCACTCTGTCGGGTACAGCGTCTGGGGCTGTCTACCAGCTTCTGAACTTCTCCTGGTTTCTGATTAAATTCACTAACCACTTTTTCTTCTAATTCCTCCTCTGGCCGATCCTCAAAACCTTGGGGTAAGGTATAGGGGTGGGGAGAAGGTGGAAGGGTGGTTGGGAGCCCCTCCTGGGGTCTCTGATTTCTGGGAGGGGTGTTGTGTTTCTGTATTACCTTTACCTTGTATATTTCTGTAAATATTGCTGTATATAGTGTATATATCTGCTTGTATATTGTGCTGAGCTGTAAATATAGCTTCATCTAAACTTCCAGCCGACTGAGTTTTAGCCTGGGTCATTTTACAAAGTGTGGGGGGGTGGGTAACTCCTAAACCCACATCACTCCCCTTTCCCTAATTCCTATTAGTCTCTGTGTTGTATATTAAAAGAGAAAGAAAAGGAGGAGCAGATCTTTCTGTATGTTGTTACTTTTACCTAAAGCAACATAAATGCATTATGCCTCACTCTTGCAGTCCTCAGCTTGTTCTTTCTCAGGACTGTCATTTCTTACCTTTCATTACCAGTGAGAATTTCACCAAGTGAAAACACCAGAGATTTCTGACTCAGATGTGCAACCTTACATTATAAATGCTTCGTCACATATATCAGAACTTTCTGGTACAAGAAATAAATGAGCCTGGAGAGATGTCAGCAGGATATCAACTATGACATCACACACTCCTGCACCAGCACCTTAGCTCTCTGCCTTTGACATGCCCCTCTTCCTACAGATTTACATCACTTGATTCCAATTTGATTTCACTACCATTTCTAGAAATACTTCACAGGAGAATACAGAAATAGAAGGCATCAGAATGTAGACCTACCTAAAAGGAGCTTATCATGCAGTTGGTGACCATACAGAATGGCATAATAAAGGCAATTATTCCAAGGATTTGTCTTCAGGGGAAAAAGTTGAATTTACTCTAATGACTTGTCAAAGTAAGAATGCATTGGCCAGTCTAATTTCTTTTGTTTACACTCTCACATGAACAGAACTCTTCAAAGTTAAACAGCAGTAATAACCTATCATTGAATTCCTGTCTCTTCACTTGTTTTCTATCTTGCCTGACCCTGGAATCTTCTGATCACAGTTGCCACTCTTCTGCTATCTAACTGAAATTCCTGCCAAACCCATCTCTGGTTCTTAAACTGACATCCCAGTTACTGTTTATTCAGCTTTCTACAGTTCTTGATATCCACACCAAATTTCTTCTTCTGTTTATTAAATTAACCTCTCACTGCAAATTCTGTAAGCCAAATGCTGAGCTGTACTAGGAGAAAGATGGACAGCAGACTTTTGAATGCTGTTTCCCCTGCTCTGCTCAGCAATGGTGAGGCTGTCCCATGATACTACACCCAGTCCTGTGCCTCCCAGTTGGAAATGGACACAGAAAAATGGGAAAAGGTCCTGCAGAGAACAGCCATACCAGACAGAGGCTGTGTAAGTGCCCCAAAGAAAGAGGTAGAGGGAGTTGGACTGGTTAAATAAGTTGAGAGGACACTAGGGGGCATGTACAACTATTTGAAGAATAGTACCAAGATTATGGGGCCAAACAACTTCTGGTAGTGCCAAATGACACAACAGGAAGCAGCACTCATTAATTGTTCCTTCAGAGGTTCAGATTTGGAAAAACTTTTGTACTAATAGAGTAATGCAGCACAAGAATAGGTCATGCAGACAGACTGGCATCTCCTTTGCTGGAGGTTTTGAAGACCTGACTAGACAGCAACAGCTGACCTAGAGTCAGCAGTAATTCTAGCTTTTAACAGGGAGTTGCACTAAATAAACTTCAGTACATCAATTTATGAGCTTTGAGTTGATTAAGATATGCCAGCCTCAACCACCAGTAAGACAGAAAGTTTCTTTTCAGTTCTTAGGGAGGAGATAATGCTTTGAGTCACTAGGACCCCCAGCTCAGCTTTAGTGATAAACTTGAAGTCAGTGGAATGAAACACCACAACAGAGAGAATCACAGCAAAAAAATACTTGTGTTGTTGCCAAACATCTCAATAGCTTATCAACTATTTACTCTCATGACTGTTATAAAAAGGGAGAGAATTTTTTTTAGTTCCTTGTTCTGGTTCTTTTAAGTTGGGCTTGTGACTCATTTGTCTTTGCCAACAGGCTGCCTAGCTCAGTTCCTGTTGATAAAGATACCAGGGTGTGCTGGTTTGAGTGTGGTGGGGTGGGTAACTCCTAAACCGTCACACAGGGTGATAAAATACTTTTCTGTAGTGATTTAATCTCTGTTTTGTTTAGAGATCAGGCAGGCAAACACGTTGAAGTATAAGTTATAGACATGAGGAAAAAAACACCTTTTTTTTGTAGTATGCATGTCTGGATTTACTGAGAGACTTCTGTAGCTCTGACTCCATTAGCAGAGGCTAATATCACATATACTCTGGATATATGTATCTGGAAATAAAGTATTACTCTTCAGTCCTTTCCCTTAAATCCTTCAGATTTCAGTTGGATTTGAGATCTTAGCCTTCATCTTACTGAAGTCAAAGAGAATTAAGTTATTAGCCAGAAGCCAGGCTAAAAAGAGGGGAATACAAGAAGTGAGGTCAACACTAAAAGACTAAATAGAATTAACACTTGTTCACCACATTCTCTAGGTTAATATCCATAGTAAATAAAAAATGGAATGTCTCTGCTTCTTCCTAACAGGACTCTACTGGAGAACACTGTATAAGAGTAAATGTTTTCCAATAAGGGTCATCCAGCTGGTGGCCAGTCACAAGTGATGTCCCCCAGGGCTCAGTGTTGGGACCACTTCTGCTTACCATCTTTACTGATGACCTTGATGAATACATAAAGTGTGTCATCAGTAAGTTTGCAGATGACACCAAGTTGTGTGGCAGTGTTGATCTGCAGGAGGGGAGGGAGGCTCTACAGAGGGACTTTGATAGATTGGATGGATGGGCCAGCATCAATGGCATGAGCTTTAACAGGGCCAAATGCCAGGTTTGGGGCAGCTACAGACTTGGGGCATTGTGGCTGGAAAGCTGTCTGGCAGAAAGGGACCTGGGGGTTCTAACTGACAAAGAACTGCATATGAACAAGCAGTGTGCCCAGGTGGCAAAAACAGACAATGGCATGCTGGCTTGGATTAGAAGTGCTTTGTCTAGCAGTAGGGAGGTGATTGTCCCCTTGTACCCTGCTCTGATGAGGCTACATCTTGAGTGTTGTGTTCAGTTTTGGGCATCTCATTACAGGAGAGATGTAGAGCTGCTGGAGTGAGTGCAGAGGAGGGCAATGAAGCTGGGTAAGGGCCTGGAGAATAAATCTTAGGAGGAGCGACTGAGGGAGCTGGGGATGGTTAGTTTGAAAAAGAGGAGGCTAAAGGGAGACCTCATCACTGTCTACAGCTACCTGAAAGGATGTCGTGGAGAGGCTAGTATTGGTCTCTTCTCACAGGTAATTAGTGATAGAATAAGAGGGAACGGCCTCAAGATGCAACTAGGTGGGTTTAGACTGGACATTAGGAAACATTTTTTCCTAGCAAGAGTGGTCAGGCATTGGAATGAGTTGCCCAGGAAGATGGTTGAGTCACCAAACCTGGATGTGTTTAAAAGTCATTTGGAAGGGTGAACTTTGTAGAGTAGGGATATCAGTTGGACTTGATGATTCTGGGGATCTTTTCCAACCAGAATGTTTCTGTGATTATCAAGCCCCATGACTAAGAGCTCAAAGAATGGATTACACATAGAACGCTTAACAGAGGTTGGGTCTACCAGCTAAGACAGCAATATGAGAGATACCACACAAAATTACCTTCTTCCACAACATTTTTATGTAGAGGTATTTAAGATACGTCTTAACCTTTTAGAGACTTATGTCAATTTTCAAAGGTCACTCAAACTGGCAGTGGAGTTATTTCAAAGTACCTACAAGCCTAATTCTTACTGTGTTTTGGAAGGAAATATGGCAGGTGTATACACTATTAANTTCCACCCATTGCCCCTTGTCCTGTCATTGGGCATCACCAAGCAGCGCCTGGCTCCATCCTCTTGACACTCACACTTTGCATCTTTATAAACATTAATGAGGTCACCCCTTAGTCTCCTCCAAGCTAAAGAGCCCCAGCTCCCTCAGCCTCTCCTCATAAGGAAGATGTTCCACTCCATCATATTTATGGCTGTGTGCTGAACTCTCTCAAGCAGTTCCCTGAAGTCCTTCTTGAACTGAGAGGCCCAGAACTGCACACAATATTCCAGATGGAGCCTCACAAGGGTAGAGGGGGAGGAGAAACTCTCTCAACCTGTTAACCACAGCCCTTCTAATACACTCAGAATAGTCCACTAATTTTCAGCTTAAATTTCACTCAAGTTTTATGTCCCCAGAACATTAAGACACTACTGAAATAAACATCTCCAAGATCAAAGCTGACCTTTTTTATTATAATGAAACCATGATGAGGTGGAATTAAATAACAAAACCACCTTTTCCTTCTCTTGTTTGCATGTTGTTCACTTGCCTCCACACTGAACACTTTGCCCATATTGGCTTTTCATGTTGTTTTTTTCTACATAATTTGGCATTGCTCTTTCCTGTTAGAATGGCTTTTCCTACTTGGCCTACATGTGAACCTCTGCCTGGGATACATTTTGTAAAATGAGTTCTATATCCAGCTGGTGGATTACTGCTACTTTATTCTGCTACTGGGGCTAATCATGAAATGGTTATTGTGCTGGATTTACAGTCATGCAAAGAGCTTTGTATAAGGAGAAAGTTAGCGTTGTAAAAGTTATTTCCATCTGCACTGAGAAAGTTAATTTGCTCTCTGCAGATGAGTTTTCCCTCTGCAGTATGATTCCATGGTAACATACACACAGGTACTGCACTGGTGAAGGCAATCTCAGAAGTTAATCTTTCCAGTTGCTAATATCCTGCACCAAATCTTATTTCTAGTCAAGAAGGTCACAACTGATAATGGTACTTGGTCCTCCACTCAACCTGGCCATAACTAGAGATTTAAGCCAATACACTCTCTTGCTTTACAAGCTGGGTAAAGAAAGTGAATCTGAGATGGCAGACAATATACATAAACGACAGGAAGCAAATTATAAAAACTGATCAGTGTGGAAGGTATCACACACTTAAGGAATACAATGCTCAAAAAAGTGCTTTTTTTTAGAAAAAATAAATTTTCTCTTTTAAAAGAAAAAATGAAGTAAAGCTGGTATAACACACAATTAGCAAACAGAAAAGGTGAGTCGTCAAGTTGTATTTTTGTCTTTGGTTTTCACAGAGCTGACTGCATCCTCTGAATTGATATGTGTGTTCAGTTTTCACTTGAAACAGAATTCTGCTAAGGTCTGATGAGGATTCTGAAAGTAGTCTGAGCTATCAATAGAAATATTGCAGACAGTTCCTTCAGATATGGAGTAACTTTCTCTCTGACTTGGTTATTCCAGTGTTGTGGCTGCGACAAATAGCATACAATCTCATCAGCCACAGAGTGTGTTGGCAAAACCAGGGAATCCCAGTGTTTTCCAGACCTGCTAGTCCCTGCTCCTGCCACTGCAAGACTGCCACTCCAAACATGAGGTCTTCCTGCACCCTGCCTTTCCATGAGGGAAACTTCAATAAATCTCCAGCCAGGTATTTCAGTGTTTCTACAAAATATTGTTACAAAAATATTTAATCCGTGTCTCCCTTGCCACAGTTCAAATCCATTTCTTCTTTCTTAGCTTTTGTGGCTATGCAGAACATATTTCCAGTCTCTTTGACAGTTTTGTCACTCCTCAGCCTTCTGTTTTTAATGCCAATAGCCCTAGCTTTCTTTTATCCTGAGGTACATGCATCATCTCTAACTTGTACATGTCAAACAAACATGCTCTCTGTTCTACATATGCTTGCAAAACAACGCCAGGATGTCCAGTTAGACAGCAGAAGTTATATACCACAATGCACTCAGCATACAATGTGTCTACATTTACATTTTCGTGATGATAACAACTGAACAGAACCTAGGAGGGGAAAATACAGACTACTTAGTAGGAAAGGTTTCCCTCTGAAGAAAAAAATTAAAGATTAAGGGGCTCACTCAGCATGATACTTTAAGATGTCATCCTTGAAGATTCAACTGGAGTGTAAGGTTCTTATCCCTGGTGTGTGTTTTTCACTAATTCATTTTTAAGTTAGCAGGCTTCACATTCGAATTCAAAAGAAAAGGCAAAATCAAAGAGGAAATGCCTACATGCATTATTGAAGAAGGAAGGTTCTAAGATGTTGATATTTTAGTAGTATGTAACAGAAATAATATTTGGAAGTCTTTGTGTTCCTTTTTTATTTTCTTATCTATCTCCAATTATCTTCTGCTTTAACTAGTATTTTCACAAACGACTCCTCTATCAAAAAGACTGCTATGAAGAAAAAAGACAGATTTTTAATGAATATAAACTTAAAGGGAAATTGGAACAAATGATGTAGGAAAGACATTGAGGTCTTGGAGTGTGCCCAGAGGAAAACAACAAGGCTGGTGAGGGGTTTAGAAGGTACGTCATATGAGGACTGGCTGAGGGTGCTGGGGTTGTTGAGGAGAGAAGCGAAGAGAAAGGAAAAGAGAGAAGAACAGATCTTACTGCCCTCTACAGCTAACTGAAAGAAGGTTTGAGTGAGGCTGGTGTTTGTCTCTTCTCCCAAGTAACTAGTGACAGGATGGGAGGAAACGGCCTGAAGTTGTGCCAGGGAAAGTTTGATTGGACATTAGAATCATAGAATCAGCCAGGTTGGCGCATTCTAATGCCAAACACTCTCTCTGTGAAGAACTTCCTCCTAATATCAAGCCTATACCTCCCCTGGCACACCTTGAGACTGTGTCCCAAAAAAAACTCTTCTTAGAAAAAACTTCTTTACTGAAAGAGTGGTGAGGCATTGGAACAGACTGCCCAGGGAGGTGGTGGAGTCACTGTCCTTGGAGGTGTTCAATAAGTGTGTAGAGGTGGCACTTTGGGACATGATTTAGTGATCATGGTATTTGGGTTTTGGTTGGACGCGAGGATCTTAAAGGTCTTTTCTAGCCTTAGTGGATCTGTGATACTTTATAGTATACGTATGATATCATACTTTACAGCTGAAGCACCACAGAAGTTTAAAAAAGTATTCCAGGGGAGGTGTAGCAGTTCCAAAATTTGAGTTACAGCAGTTGGTTAACATCTTGAAATAAGAAACTCTTTATATCCTCAATGCTGCGCAGAATCAGACATTAAAACACATTCTGATATCAGCATTTGTGGAAAATTTCAATCAACACCTTCTTGGCCACATCAGGGTCATTTCTTTATAGTGGGAGTACACTCAAAAGTTCTTTGTTGAATAGCTTTGCTAATAAGTGAGCTATATGATTTTAGTACTGAAAACAGAGTATTCTGTGAGGCCTTCTCTTGAGCATCAGCGTTGCTGTAGAACATACTGAAGTAACTGGATACAATAATATTTATTAAAAGCACTGAAGATACAACTGTCAGTGAAAAATCTCATTTGTTATACTCTTTGCACATTAAATATTTAACATGCACTGTAGTTGCATTGATCACTGTATGATCAATTGCAACTGCTTTCCAGCTAAGGAACTATACTCCAGGTATAAAGACTTGTATTATACAAAATGTGGTTTTAGTTTGCTCAAAAGCTTCCAAATTCTAGAGGATCTTAAGTTATCATCAATGTAGTTGGAGACTAACTACTTGACAAACACTTGTCTGTTTGGGTTGCAAAGACAACCTTCCAAATATGAACCACTGATATTTTGTCTTGACCTGAAAAGCTCAGCTTTGAGCTGCGTGAAAGTTTTCATCAGTGTGGGATTAACCTGCAAATAAACTCATAGCTAAGGGTCACATTTGCAAACAGATGAGATATATGCTTAAATGGCCACTTCTGTTTGCCAGCAGCAGGAGTGTGAATCTCACAGCTGCATGTGTAGCAAGCCAAATGAGCAAATGCTAGAAAATTTCTAGCACATTTTAAGTTCTCAGACAGAAATTCTGAGTGAAACACTGTGTACTAACAGAGGAAAATTGCTTGTCCACCTTCCCATTAGCAGTGTCTGCAATCGACTGTAGATTAAGTTATTGCTATTCACATTGCTGTTGATGTCCTTCAGCTTCCCAGTGTGTGCCTAAAGAGGTTTAGAGGAGTAAGGTGCTCTACTGCTGTGCTTTGAAAAGTGGAATTGTAAAGTTCTTTGAGAGGCTTTGTTTAGAGTAAAATGTTGATACATTCAGCCTGAAGTTATCCTTCACCATTATGTTTGCTAGTTAAGATTTGTTGTAAAGGTTTAAATTGTAACACTAGCCTTCAATATGATACAGAAGTTTGTTAAAGAGACATTTTGATGAACACAACAGAGACAGGAGAAGGGCTGCCAAGATGATCAGAGGGGTAGATCACCTCTCCTACAAAGACAAGCTGAAAGAATTTGGGCTGTTCAGCCTGGAGAAGAGAATGCTCTGGGGAGACCTTGTAACTACATTTCAGTATCTGAAGGGGACCTATGGGAAGGCTGGGGAAGGACTGTTTAGAAGGGCTTGTAGTGATAGGATGAGGGGCAGTGGTTTGAAACTGGAGCAGGTCAGAATTAGGTTGGACATGGGGAGGAAGTCCTTTACAGTAAGTGGTGAAACACTGCAACAGATTGCACAGGGATGTGGTTTAGACCCTGTCCCTGGAGATATTCAAGATCAGACTCAATGTGGCCTCTGGGCAGGTTGATCTAGTTGGAGGTGTCCCTGCATGCTTCATGGGGATTGGAGAAGATGAACTTAAAGGGTCCTTCCAATAAAATGCAATCTGTGAATCTGCGAGAATCTGTGAATGGAAGTAATAAAAGAGATCAGACCAAAACATAAGAATTCTAGTACCACGTAGGGTCAGTTTAGCTTTAGATGGTAAAAGGCTTGCATAAAAATGGAAATTTTATTCCTGACCTAGCATATGGGAACAAATAGAGGTTGTTACTGAGCTAACTTGGTGTAAAACTGCTAGAAGCAAGTATTTACAAACCCTTTAAAATGGTATGCTAGCTTATTCCTTTCTCTTAAAAATATAACTGAAGAAGGACAGAGGACTGGGGGAAAAGATTGTGAAAGATTCCAGGCTGGTTGACAGAAGCACCTGTACTTTTAAAAGATCTGTGATATGCAAATCCAGTAAAGATCAAATGATGGTAATAAAGGGTATGGGACATTGTTTTCCCACAGATGCAGTAAATGGAACCTGTATTTTTATTGTTCAATGATCTTCTCTCTCTAGCTTTTTGTATTTGATTATCAAAAAGAGGCTATAGAATAACTATGCATTAGCTGTACATGATAGTAATTTCTTCTATGAACAGTAGTAACTGTTCAGTGTTAATAGAGGCCATACAGTCAACAGGTCTTCTGCATGTTGCTGTCCAAACCACTAGTAAAGGCAAAGTCCATTTAGTCAAAGAAGCAGCCCCCTCCCATCCCCTCATTTCAGTTCACCATATATTGCCTTCCTGGCTAATCTGAGGTTGTGCATAACAATTACAAAGGTGACTCATTTCAACTATATTTAACAGCTAGGCAGAAAAGCAATTTTTAAGGCTCTTGGTACATTATACTACTAATGGATTTTCATGGTCATAGGTAGAAGAAATTAAATTTCCCAGTACAAATTAGAATTATAATAACTGTATCAAAGAATAACTACCTAAAAATGAACAATAATACATTACACACACACTCTTTTCATTTTTACAGCTTTGATTAAGCCTTCTTCCTGCCTCTCCATTTATTTGGCCACTTAAAATTGTATGGTTATGTAAAAAAAAAAGTGTATATCCATTTACTTTAGTTAAATCTGTGTCAACTGTATAAAAATGCTTAATAAAAGAAGGTAAAATAAGGACACAGAGCTGATGGAAAGAGTCCAGAAGAGGGCCACAAGGATGATCCAAGGGATAGAACACATCTGCTATGAGGATAGACTGAGGAAGCTGGGGTTGTTCAGCCTAGAGGAGACTCCAGGGTGACCTTATAGCTGCCTTCCAGTACCTGAAGAGGTCCTACAGGAAGGCTGGAGAGGGACTTTTCATAAGGGTGTCTAGAGATAGGACAAGAGAGAATGGTTTTATGCTGAGGGAGAGTAGGTTTAGGCTGGGTCTTAGGAAGAATTTCTTCAGTATGAGGGTGGTGGGACTCTGGAATACATTGCCCAGGGAGGATGTGGATGCCTTCTCCCTGGGGATGTTTAAGGCCAGGCTGGATGAAGCCTTGAGTGGCTGAATCTAGTTGAGACACATTCCTGCCCAGACAGGGAGGTTGGAGTAGATAATCTCTAA
>WBNM01015158.1:0-22884 GCA_013399055.1 Ramphastos sulfuratus | reverse complement strand
GACTGAGTTTTAGCCTGGGTCATTTTACAAAGTGTAGGGGGGGCGGGGAACTCCCAAACCCACATCACAGCTCCAACAGCTCTGTCTCTTAAACTGGCTGTTACAAAATTATTTTAGGAGTGTTAGGAAAAACAACAGAAGGTTTTGCAAAGAACACTGACTGGAATATCAGAAACATGATCCATCTGTTAGACACTTACTTGCCAAGGGAAACGATGCTTGACTTTTAGATTGCTAAGNGTTTTATGCTGAGGGAGAGTAGGTTTAGGCTGGGTCTTAGGAAGAATTTCTTCAGTATGAGGGTGGTGGGACTCTGGAATACATTGCCCAGGGAGGATGTGGATGCCTTCTCCCTGGGGATGTTTAAGGCCAGGCTGGATGAAGCCTTGAGTGGCTGAATCTAGTTGAGACACATTCCTGCCCAGACAGGGAGGTTGGAGTAGATAATCTCTAAGGTCTCTTCCAATCTAAGCCATTCTATGACTGCATTTAAAATAATCCTTGTTAATTCATTATAAATTCCAGGAAGGAAAAAGATATGTTTAATTTCTCCTCTTCTTCTTCACTCTTTCCTCCTTTTTCGACCTTTCCTCCAGCAGTAGTACTCCAAAATACTTTTCAGGCCCAAGAGAAAACACTGAAATAAGAAAAGCACACAAACCAACACAGCTGTGACCAACAAAAGCATCACAGCAGAAGGGTGGAGCCTTATCAGTAACAGAAGTTGAAAGTTCTAGAATTGTTTTACTGACAACGTCATTGTGGAAGTGTGGCAATCCTAATTACATCCACAGTTTTAGAAGCAAAAGGAAGGTGTCTGCAAATGACAGAAGTAACATTAATACACACTTGGTGCTCTACTCGCAGAGATTCATTTTTTTCAGCAGTACAAAAGTATTAGAGGCATCCATAAAGCTGTTTATAAAGTCACCTTCCAACATGCAATGCTCCTTTAAGTAACAGCTTGTGCTGGTTTAAGGCTAATTGGAATATTTTAATAGAGAAAATTATATTATAGGCTGTGAAAAGGAAACGATGGTGATGTCTACTTCACTCATAGGCTTGCTGAGATGTTTAGGAATAAGTACTCAAAACAAAAGATAAGCCACTTGGGCTTGTCCCAGTCTCAGTCGGGCTTGTCGCACTCTCTGGGGCACAGCGTCTGGGGCTGTCTAGCAACTTCTGGCTTCTCCTCTCCGACAAATTAATTTCACTAATCACTTTTCTTCTAACTCCTCCTCTGGCCGATCCTCAAAACCTTGGGGTAAGGTATAGGGGTGGGGAGAAGGTGGAAGGGTGGTTGGGAGCCCCTCCTGGGGTCTCTGATTTCTGGGAGGGGTGTTGTGTTTCTGTATTACCTTTACCTTGTATATTTCTGTAAATATTCCTGTATATAGTGTATATATCTGCTTGTATATTGTGCTGAGCTGTAAATAGAGCTTCATCTAAACTTCCAGCCGACTGAGTTTTAGCCTGGGTCATTTTACAAAGTGTAGGGGGGGCGGGGAACTCCCAAACCCACATCACAGCTCCAACAGCTCTGTCTCTTAAACTGGCTGTTACAAAATTATTTTAGGAGTGTTAGGAAAAACAACAGAAGGTTTTGCAAAGAACACTGACTGGAATATCAGAAACATGATCCATCTGTTAGACACTTACTTGCCAAGGGAAACGATGCTTGACTTTTAGATTGCTAAGCTTGAAAAATCACAGAATCACAGAATTAACCAGGTTGGAAAAGACATTTGAGATCATTGAGTCCAGTCTTTTAAAAAAGCCTCAAAATTTGTGGGAGGAAAGCAACAAAAAATGTTAACAAATCAGGCATCTTCTTCTCATTGTTGAACATAAAACAGATAAAATCTAATCTCAGAGTATTTCTCACGACCCCCCTGCAAACAACTGTTGAACAGCCAACCTCTGTTAGTATTCGCATTTGAGCTATCCGATGATACCAAATACTAGCAGCAGACACAGGTTTTATTAAAATGCTTGTGCTCACAGATAGTTCAGGGGTGATACAGTTTGCAAGCAGAGTAATTACTTTCCAGTATCTGGAGTGTTCTGAAATACAAGTTCATAGTGTCAAAGAGACAATCACATATGAAAATCTGAGTCTGAAACTTTGGGAAGAGCTGCAGAGTTGTAACTGGGGCTGACAGCATTTCATTTAGGAAATGTAATTGCTGTTCTTTCCCTCCACTGCAGGGAAATAGGCTGTTTTTCAGCTTCTGTCAGCATGCATCAGCCACAGCATTCCTATGGTCCTTTGGCCAGTAGTTAAAAAAATAAATAAACTAATTCAGTTTGTGTGTTCAGTGACCACAATTAATTTGAAAAGGCAACTCCCATGTACAAGCAACGGTCATATATCAAAGCAATGATAAGGAAATACAACAGGAACTGGTTCTTTCATCCTGACAGATGTGTGTCAAACACCTCTTCCAAATTGAGTGATTCATGTGCTTCCCATGTGGGAACATAGAACAGCAGCACAGATGTTATGGGGGAAATTCCCCCTTATTCCACAGGCTGGCATGCAAAGAAATTAGGATGGCATTTTCCTCCTAAAAATGTCCAGTGGTCCAGGACCAGGGCTAGAGTTCTGAGGCAGCTCCCAAGCATGAGGTGAGGCACCCTTTGAGGCCTCTTCTAGCTACTTCTCACCTGGCTCCTGACCAGCAGCCACAGCCCAGGTCCCACCATGGTGGGAAGGCAGAGCCCACTGCTGCCTGTAGGGCCCTCCCCTGCATTGGAAAGTCCCACCAACAGTGTGGTCACCTCTGTGCTATTGCCAGTCCCTGCTGAATGAGTATCTGTAGGAGTTCCAAGTGCATAGCTCACTAGAGAAAAAACATGCAATGGTGCTGTGCAATTTGTAATGCCATGCCTCTAGCTAATGCTGCTTCGAGGGGCTGAGACAAAGGAGACACAGTCTTATATTTAACTGAGAACCTAAAGAAAACAGGCTTGGAAAAAAAAAAGTTCTTTTGAGCACTGCAGTTTGTGATGTTAGCTAAATCTGTGTTTGGGAGCCTGTAACGGGCAAGGCAAGGGTACACATCCAGAACAATGCCAGAGGGAGACAAGTGGGCCCTGTTCTTCTGTGGATATTTTGCCACTCTCTCGTGTGTGCTGTGGGGCTGCAGCACTGAGGTGAAGTGGCAGCTGGAAAGTGAGATACCAGGAGACTTCAGCTGCATTTCACAATTAGGGATGTGAACACCAGTGCAACTGTGATGCCTCTGGACATAAACCACAGAGCTAGTATTCCTTTCTAAACAAGGCTTGTTAATTACAAAAATATCAACCCCAAACCCAACAATCCAAAACACATACAACAACAATGAAAACCCCTCCTCTTTTTAGGAAGAGCCTCTTTTTCTGTTTGCCAAGATGATTTTAAGCTAGTTGGTTTAGAAAATGCAGGCACTTCAACTGCAAACTTTGTTGACCAGCTTGCAGGTTTGAGGAGCTTCAGCAGCCACCAGGCAAGTAACTTGTGTGAATATTGTCACAACTCCAGTGATGTCTCTGGTGCAGGCAGAACATGCAAAGGACAGGAGTCTCACAGTAAGAGACTCAAGACTTAATTGCAGCTGCTGAGTGATGCTTCAGAAGAACTTACCAATTCAGTTGCTGATGGATTAATTTCAATTTCCCCTCCTGCTTTTTGGACCTATGTGATAAGGAGTAAATAATTTGTAGCCCTGAATGACAATTGATATTTTGCAGCCATTGAACCTGAAATAATAAACTGTTATGAACTAGCCTATGTTGCCATGTGAACAGGTATACGGATTCAAACTATAATGAAGGTAAGAGAATTTAGCTCGTAGAACTCTAAACTTCCGCAAATATTGGTCTGAGTCAGAGTTCACAACTGTCACTACAGCTTGTTAACAGCAGCCAGATTAATTATGACTGCCATAAAGAAAAGAAGCAGTTGAAATCACTCACGCTGCAGTGCAGCAAAGGTGCACAGTAACAAAGCTGATAGCATGGAGAGTAAAGGCAGCTTCTGCTCCTAGAGCTTCGTGTTTACCAGCAGGTCTTCACAATGCACTCGAGACAATACACCTTTTGCAGAGACTGAAAGGTGAACTGCAGGCTTAGTCTCCAGTTCTCTATTTTTACTAATCCCTAACCTGAATTTACTGAGGTTCACCTAGAACATCCATTCAAGATAAATACTTAACACTAAACTGAAGAACCAGTACCATTTTTTACCTTTCCTCAACCAAGTTATTGTCCGTCTTACTTGTGGTACTTTAAGGCTAAGTTAAGAATATTGGAATATTCTAATAAGATAAATTGGCACTTTCCTGAAAGTTCAGTACAGAATCTAAGTAAATTAGATTATTGGATGTAAAAGAACAATAATGATAAAGTCTCTATCATTCGCTGGTTTGCTAAGAGGTATAAAAAGACAATGTATAAGCAGTTCTTTCTTCTTGGCTTTTGGACACTAGATCTGTTTGCTGCTCCTTCACTTCTCTCTCTAATCTCCTCCACTAACCTTGACTGACCAGCTAACATGTGAGCTTTGCTGGTTGCTGTCTGGGGAGAGAGAGGGTGATGTTGGCCCCTTCTGGGCTTTTTTTGTCCAGGGGGGAAGATTGGATTTCTGTATTATTTCTAAATTGTATAGAATTGTAAATACATATAAATATATTTTGTATATATGCTTGTAAATTTAGCTTTGCTGTAAAATACAGCTTTAGCTTGCTTCCAAGCTATCTGAGCAAGACTGGTAAATTTTAATTGGGGGAGGGAGGTTCCCAACCCACCACATTCTTTCCCTCATCATTTCTTTCTCTCACAATGCAGCCTTTCTGGTTTTATACCTTCCCAGACGCAGCTCCATTTCCAGAACTGCTGTGTGACTACCCTAATTCTTATTCATCATGAGAGTAGCTTTGTGTTTGTCTGAAATGCCAGAATCTGTTTCCCATGCTTGAAAAATTCCCAAACACAATCCTTATCCATTCTGAGAGGGAGCGATACCTGGTATCTCAGCTCAGCACATTTAAGCCATAGCTAGGCAATTCTTTGGAAATTCAGATAACTGGCAAGCCCAAAGTTTGTAGGTATTTGAAGAAAATTCTCGTAGCGTAGAGTTCAAAGTGGTGTTTGAAGTTTGAGTAGAAAGTATCTTCCTGTCACCTATGCCAACCTATCATCCTGTTCCACAAGTAAGAACATGCAAGAAAGAATAGACATGAAAACCCAGGTTCTTGAAAACTTAGAATCATGGAATCATAGAATGGTAAGGTTGGAAGGGACCTCAAAGATCATCTAGTTCCAGCCCCCTGCCATAGTCAGGGACACCTCCCACTGGAATAGGTCACTCAAGGCCTTGTCCAACCTGGCCTTGAACACCTCAGGGAGGGAGCATCCACAGCCTCCCTGGACAACCTGTTCCAGTGCCTCACCACCCTCACTGTGAAGAACTTCCTCCTAACATCCAGTTTAAATCTCCCCTCTTCCAGTTTAAACCCATTGCCCCTTGTCCTGCCACTGCATGACCTTGTAAATAATCCCTCCCCAGCCTTCCTGTAGGCCCCCTTCAGATACTGGAAGGCTACTACAATATCTCCTCGAAGCCTTCTCTTCTCCAGGCTGAAGAGCCCCAACTCTATCAATCTGTCCTCAGAACAGAGCTGCTCCAGCCCTCTGATCATCTTTGTGGCCCTTGATACAAAGCTTTCCTTGTACAATAGAAGTTCTTGCAAAACAAAACAGGCCCTAACTCCCTGCCATTCCTAGCTCTGTCAAACAAAGATAAGCTACATTTATTTACATGTGCAGAAGTTTTAGCTCTACAAAACAAAAGGCTGGATGAGGAATGACTTAAGAGCAGTCTCAAGAAGGACTTTCAGGGTGCCAGTTGATGAAAAACTCAACATGAACTGGCAATGTGCCCTTGCAGCCCAGAGGGCAACCACATTTTGGGTTGCCTCAAAAGCAGTGTGACCAGCAGGACAAGTAAAGTGATTCTGTCCCTCTAGTCTGCTCTCATGAGACACCCACCTGGAGTACTGCACAGTTCTGGTGCCCCACAAGAAAAATGTAATACTGTTGGAGTGGGTTCAGAGGCGGGCCATAAAGATGATCAGAGGGCTGGAGCACCTCCCCAAGAGGTGCAAGAGTTGGGGCTGTTCAGTCTGGAGAAGAGAAGGATCCAGGGAGACCTTTAGCAACCTTCCAGTACGTGAAGTGGGCCTACAAGAAAGCTGGGAATGGACTTTTTACAACAAGCGCTTGTGGTGATACGATGAGAGAGAATGGATTGAAGCTTGAGAAGGGCAAATTTAGACTAGATATTAGAAAGCAATTTTTTACAGTAAGGGTGGTAAGACACTGGGACAGGTTGCTCAGGGAGGCTGTGGATGCCCCCTCCCTGGAGGTGCTCAAGGCCAGGTTGGATGAGACCTCGAGCAGCCTGGTCTAGTGGAATGGTGTCCTGCCCACAGCAGGGAGGGTTGAAATTAGATCACTTCCAACCCAAGCCATTCCATGATTTGGAGACATTAGGTGATTTCAGTTCAAATCACTTTCAGCTGTCAAACAACTAGGTTTCTTACAGAGTACTTTTCTGATCCACCATGTCTATGCTTTTGGAGCTAGAACAGGCAGGAAGACAAGCTGACAATGACAAGGAACACCATAGCTTTCTGATTTAGTACTGTCTGTGGGTTTATGATACAGATTACCTGGATTAATCTGAGGGATGTGCATACAGTGGAGAAACTCTCAAACACTTAACGCAGTGAGTGCTGACATAAAAGCAACCTATAAGAGAGTTCTGAAAGCCACTTGCTACCTTGTTCCCACCTGACTGAGTGCCTCTATCTTTGAGAAATATTTTTTTTTTAATGAAAGCCATAAATCTTTGATATAGTTTAATCTAGTTTGTGCTGTATGACATTGCTCATCTCCTTTTGTCAGCTCTTCTGTATTATTGCCACCACTTGAGCATTTAACTAAAGTGCTATTTAATATTAAATAGAGGGTTCATCACTTTCCTTGTTATCATTTCCTTCAGCACTCAGAAACATTTTTTTCATTAGAATGAGCACTAACAGTTCCTTTAATTGATGTTAGGTATGCTAGGTCACTAATTTAACATTATGCATTGTCTCTTCAGTATGGGTTAGCTTTCTGTACTAATACAAACTCTTTTGAATTGAAGACATAGGGGTTCACAGTTGCAGGCCGTTAACTGTGTAGCATTTCCTGGTTTGTTAGAATAATTATGCATTAATCTTTTTATTCACCTTCATCAATGAAGTAATTGTGGAAGAGCTTTTTAATATCTACATATCATACACAGAATTACGGATTCATAGAATGGTTTGGGTTGGAAGGGATCGCTAAAGGTCATCTAGTCCGACCCCCCTGCAGTGAGCAGGGACATCTTCCATTAGATCAGGTTGCTCAGAGCCTTATTAAGCCTAACCTTGAAGATCTCCAGGGATGGGACCTCACCTACCTTAGTGGGCAACCTGTTGCCATGTTCCACCTCCCATGTGGTAAAGAACTTGTTCCTAACATCCAATCTAAATCTGCTCTTCTCTAATTTCAAACCATTGCCTCTCATCCTATCCCTGCAGGCCTTTGTAAATTGTTCTTTGCAGCCTTCTTGTAAACCCCCTTCAGGTACTGGAAGACCACTATTAGGTGTCCCCAGAGCCTTCTCTTCTTCAGGCTGAACAGCTCCAGCTCCCTCAGCCTGTCCTCATAGGAGAGGTGTTTCAGCCCCCGAGTCATCTCTGTGGCCCTCCTCTGGACCCACTCCATCAGGTCCATGTTCTTCCTGCATTGAGGGCTCCAGAGATGGACGCAGTACTCATCAGAGCAGAGTGGCAGAATCACCTCTCTGGATCTGCTGGCAGCACTTCTTTTGCTATAGCCCAGGATGTGATTTGCCTTTTGGGATGCAAACACACACTGTTGGCTCATGTCCAACTTCTCATCTACCAGAACTCCCAAGTCCTTTTCCACAGGGCTGCTTTCTATCACCTCATCTCCCACCCTGTATTGATAATGAGGATTGTTCTGCCCCAGGTGCAGGACCCTGCACTTGGTCTTGTTGAACCTCACAAGTTTCACCTGGGCCCACCTTTCCAGCTTGTCCAGCTCCTTGTGGATGACAAGCCATCCCTCTAGCACATTGACAGCACCACTCAGCTTGATGTCATCATGCATATATAAATGCAAATCTGTACACAAAAATGGTACATGATAACCTGATTTGAATTTGACTAAAGCAAACAAAAGAAAAAGTAGGTTCTTACAGCTATAGAGAAAGTGGATTAAAATCTATCAGCATACAGATTCATTTGAGTTTGAACCTGTAGTGTAATTTGTGGTTAAGAACTCTCGTAGTCTACAGCTGAGCTGGGTCTTAACATGAAAGATTTAACAGAAGCTATTTCTTGGGGTAAACTGACAGATCTATACTCAGCTTCACTGGACTTCTGTCTTACTGTTACAGAAGTGTGACATTTAAACACTACTTAAGAGCTTGTTACCTTTCACTAAGGTGCTCTGAACTGTCAAGAAAGACCTGCAAAGATATCTAGATTCACAGACTAGAGCTGCCAGAAATCTCCAGGCTGGTTGCAGTAGCGCAACGCTTCACTATAAAGCACAATCAATTGATTCTTAAGTGGCCATTATTTGTGAAGCAGACAGTCTGTTCATTAGTGGAACTGATGAAGAGTGAGATGTTAACAGAGACTATTTTATTGCAGCTTTCAGAGCTGCAAAGGGAATATGCAGAAGAAAAGTAAGCCTTCAGATTCTCCGTTTCTCATCATTATAGCTACGCCCTTAGAAATGCAAAGAAAGCAAAGGAACAGCTTTGATGACTTGCCAAAGGCTGCCTTTTACAGCAATTCATGCCTTAGACAGTTTAATCATATCATGGTCCTTTCTTCAGACATCAGCTTGAGAGAAGTCTAGTCACTAGGCTCTGATGCCTCTATTAACCTTGATCTATCACAAGTTCACGATTCCGTCTCCTACAGGAAAAATCTCAGGCTTTTTTAAAAGTGCAGAACCATGAACATATGCAGCACTGTCATCTTCTAGTGGTGGAAGGTACATTTCCTTCTTTCACACCCTGCACATGGACTTCATATTACTTGTGAAGAGTTGTCAGGATGTATGAGAAGCAGCTATCTTCTCCTTTCAGCCCCTTAAATGTTACCCCTTGTAGTGCAGAAATATCACCTCCTTCCTCACTGCAAATCAGGTTTTGACCATGATCCTTTAGAAGTATGGTATGAACAGATACGGTTTAAGAGTAGCACTCTTACCAAAATGGTACCAGCAGGATTCACTACTAAAATTGTCAATAATTGGTCTTAAAAGCTTTATTTTGAAGCTTTTGGTAAGAGAGAAGAGCCAAGTATGTCTTAATTTCTATCACCTCTGCTCAGGAGCTAGTGACAGGACAGGACAGGACAGTGAACCTTTCTAAGTTCAGTGGATGACAGGGTTAATTCTCAGCCATAGGATTGTTCCTTATTCTGGGAGAGGAGTTTCAGCTCAGGCAAAAGGCTCACTAGACCTAGGCGTTTGGCAAGGAGATACCAACACATTCTGTTCCACAAGGCTCTAGAAATTCCTCGTGTGTTTAGCTGTTACAGTCACAGCGTAAGCCATACTGCAGCAACGGTTTAGTAATTTGACAGCCAGCCACGTATCTCAGGAGTTCAGGCAGGAAGTTAGAAATAACAATACAGGTCACATCCTCCTGTTAGCACACCATGGGATTTGCAGAATCTACACTAGTGCCGCTGCACCTGTAGCACACTTGTTTTCATTAGTATTTCCAATTCTCGGAGATGAATGAGGGATACTATTAGCTCTAAGCAGCATATGCCATGTAAAAAAAGCTCTAATATATCTAAATGTTATCTCTGGAAACCTGCATTTTAGATCCCCGTTGTGATTTCTGATGTGTTTTGAATCTGTTCATAGTTTTGGCTTGGTTCTCTTCCATGCTGTAGTTTTCTCTGGGTTTATGCCAAGCAGTGTAAAGTTGAATATATTTACAGTTTATCATTTATTTAAGGTATCTTGGTAAGAGGAGTATTTTCTTTTGCATTCAACAACATATCACAAACTTTCCTCTGTTCTTGGAACAGACAGTTTGAAAGGTGAGAATTTGCTGGAGCTCAACAGTTGCTTCCGTTTTCTTTTCATGACACTTGTAATGTAAAAATACGTTACAGTTGGAAGCAAGTATGCTCAGAATAATTTGGTTTGTCTAAAATTGGATATGCTCAATGCATTGTAATAACACAATTTCCTTTTTGACAACAATTGTGTACAATGATAAGATATATATTACATCTGATCCCTAGGCAGTTAAGCAATTGTCACAGCAGTGACAAATCACCACACAGCAGAACATTTAATACAGCTGCTAGGAGCCCATATATTCCAGCAAAATTAATAAATACATTGCAGAGTCATTGACTCAGGAAGCCTCAGGATTTTATTCCTAAGAATTTTCTTTCAGTAAGAAGCCATCTCATCTATTGCCTGTGTATATATTGACCTATGGTTATTGCTTCTCCATTAAAAAAAAAAAATCAGTGACATGACCCAACTCACTCTCTTCACACTGAAGTACTATAATGTAGAGTCTTACTTCTGAGTGAATCAATTGTACTGATATAAATGAGAATCTTTTCTTTAGGCTTCTGACATGCAACCCAGTAAAGACAACAGAGCTCTGTCAGAGACAATAGGTTAATTTCTAGGTTCCATTATGCATGAATAACTCAATTTATTTTCTAAATCTGGGTTTTGAACATATGTGTCCATCTTCTTCCAAATGAAGTACAAGTGGGTACTCGGCCACTTTTAAGGAATGTTGTTATTTTGGTTTTGAAGGGTATATGTGGTTCTCATTCTATAAACCAAGTGACAGTACTGCGTAACAGTTGGAGGTCAACCTGTACATTTCAAGGGAACACAGTGGCTATGAAACAGTTACTTCTTTTGCTTGGGGGTTTGAAATGCCACTTGATGACATCAACCACAGGCAGATTTGGAAGCTGGAGTTCTACTCAACCCAAAGTAACTAATGATGCTAAGTTGTCCTTTTAGTCAATATTCCGCTATTACTTTCTCTGGAGGAGGTGGCACTGCGGTAGCAGGACTGCAATATAAAATCTTCTCCTCCGAAGCTGCCTTTTAAAGATAATGGACTACTTCAACCTGCTCCATGCCATCTCAGTCTTCCCATAAATTTCACAGAAGCTTAGCTGCACAGCCCACATCACCCCTGTGCTCTCCCTCGCATACATTTCTACCAACAGACTTTCTTTGAAGATGAAAGTATGTTTTACCCCAGTGGTCCCTTCTCCAGCTTTCATACTTAGACTATCTCTGCCTCAGGACCTCTTGAAACCTCCCTCATATCTTCACAAGCACTCAACCCTGTTCCCAGGATTTTTCAAGGACATTTGGTAAGGGAATTGGCAAGTTTAATATAATTGGACCCTTATTATCCAACACTTGANGATGAGATCTCCCTTCAGTCTTCTCTTTTTCAAACTAACCAACCCCAGCTCCCTCAGTCACTCCTCATAAGATTTATTCTCCGGAACAATCCCTTCCCTAGATGTCTTTTCATCTCATTAGTCCTGGAGTTCCCTTCTATTGCCAGTCTAGGAGCCAGTACTTTCTCATTAATCAGTCACTGTACTAGAGGAGCAAGAAGCTGGCCCTGGATTCTCAAGTTGTTCTGGCAGTAGCCTAACACCCTGCTTTCTCCTCAGAAGATTACTTGCCTTCCTTGGGCATGACAATTTTGGGACCATCGATGGTCTTGACCTAGAAGATCAGTTATAAGACTAACATTCCTGTAGCAATCCTGGATTTGTTTGTCTTGAAAGTTCTACTCAAGAGACTATCACTGTCACTCCTTCTTAACATACATGACTAATGCTTTTCTTTGCCTTAATAGCACATGTAGGCATGTCAAAATATAGAATCTGATTTAGGTATTTTCTCAAATGCTGTAAGCATGCAAGTTGAACTACAACACTATATTTAGACAAAGCCATCACAGCCATGTACTTATATGCTCTTTGTGATCAAGTGAATCTCCTAATGATATTGAGGAAATCTGCTCTGTAATTTTCAGTTCTGAGGCACAATTTGTTACACTGTTTTTAAACTGAGATGAACAATACCTCTGACAACTTTGATAATCTCTTTAGTTACACTCCTACTTTATATGCAAAACTAAAAATGTGAAATAACTTAAAATCATTGGTGCTTGTGCTAGGCAACAGAACCTTTGAGCTGTGCTAGTACATAATTTCCTGATGCACGGAAAGAACTGGAAGCTAAATGGCAACAGTCAATTCCTCTCAATGTTGTTTGATATGCTTTTTAGCTGCTATCTCTATTGAACTTTTGATAAGTTGAGATAATCATGAAGAAACTTCGTGAGTGTTTTTATTTTGCAAGAGCAACAGAAACAAGGACACATTTTAGAACTAAAACTGAAATACATTGATCTTTTTTGCCCTTGTCCCTTCCAACCTAATAAAAACTGCAGCATACCAAATTTATGTTCTCTGTTGCAAGAAGACCTCTACTCAGTGGATTCCGTAGAGCATAAATAACTCTTTCCAAAATGTGGTGTTTGTCTCTGACATGAGGCTTGCCACCCATTGTAAACAATAGTCTGCTCTTAATGTCAGCTTTACAGCTTTGTCAGGGCTTGCAACATGGATTTGTTCAGCCTTTGAAGAACCTTCTGTAAGAGGTGATCAATTATCTCCCCTGATTCACATGTTAATATTTAAAATGTATTGTAGCAAACTTTAAATTGGAACATAACAAATTAAAGTGGAGGAGTCCCTAGGCATTTATAACGTTAACAGCTGGAGCACTATAAAAAATATTTTCCCAATTAAAAAAGCTCTACCTCATTAAGTGTGAAGCAAAGTTCATTTCAGATTTTCAAATGCAACAGGCTACTAAGCAGTCAATTAACTTTTGAGTCCTGTCATGTTCTTCAACTTGAATGTTAATTGAACTCTATTAATTGAACATTGCACCTGAGAGGGAACAAACAATCCATTTCATACCTACTAATTGTTTAAATGAGTCATCTTTAAGGCCACCTTTATTACATTCCTGAATTCATAGAATCATAGAATTGTCAGAGCTGGAAGGGACCTCAAGGATCATCTCTCTCCAACCCCCCTGCCATGGGCACGGGCACCTCACACTAGATCAGGTTGCTCGGAGCTCCATCCGGCCTGGCCTTAAAAACTTCCAGGGATGGAGCTTCTACAACGTCCCTGGGCAACCTCCCAGTGTCTCACCACCCTCATGGCAAAGACCTTCTTCCTAACGTCCAATCTGGATCTACCTCTTCTTTTGCTCCATTGCCTCTAATCCTATCACTACCCAACAGCCTAAAAAGTCCCTCAACAGCTTCATTCAGCACATACAGTGTTTGCATTGGTGACTTTGAGATCTAAATTCTGTACAGTAACCAAACAATGATTGTGGTGCAATACTGAGAGTGATGGTTACAGGCAGTTGAGGCAACATTAGCTTTCGCTTTCACTTTCATAGAAGCAATTTTACTGTTTCAGCACTTGTATCCATTGCTTACTGTTTTCAATCCTGCATATTGCAGGTGGCATACATATAGCTGTTTTTCTCGATTTGTATATGTTTTTAAAGGACATGCATAGAGTCCACAGCTAAAAAAATGCACTTGGGGAAAAGAGCCACAGGCTGAGCTGCAGCTTGAAGAATAGTTTCTTTGCTCTCCTGAGTGGTATGCTCCACTGTAAGGACTAGCATTAGAGATAGCAGAAAAAATTTTCTACAAATTACTCATTAAAAACAAAAACAAAAAAACAAAAACAAAAAAAAAAGTCTGGGTTGGAAGAGATGCCCAAAGATCATCTACTCCAACCCCCTCTGCAGTCTGCAGAGACATCCTCGACTAGAGCAGGCTGCCCAGAGCCCTCTCCAGCCTCACTATGAATATCTCCAGGGATGGGTTCCCCCAGCCACCTCCTGTCACTGCAGGCCTTTACAAAAAGTCTCTCTCCATCTTTCCTGTAGGCCCCCTTCAGGTACTGGAAGGTTGCTATAAGATCTCCCTGGAGCCTCCTCTTCTCTGGGCTAAACAACCCCAGCTCCCTCAGCCTGTCATTGCAGCAGAGGTGCTCCAACCCCCTGACCATATTTGTGTCCCTCCTCTGGACCTGCTCCATCAGGTCCATGTCCTTCCTATGCTGAGAGCTCCAGACCTGGATGCAGTACTCCAGATATCTTTTGCAAAGAAGCTTTGAAACAGAAAGATACCAGGGATGGATTTTCAGCTCAGAGAAATTAATACAAAACAGGGAGAATGTCCTTTTTGACCCAGGATAAAAGTAGATGAACATGACACTGTATCTAATATTATGCTGGAGATATATACAGCCAGTCTAAGGGGCTGAGTTTATAAAGAAAGAGTTTTCACACCATTGTTTTTCCACAATTATAAAAAAATATTAATTATAAATAGCAAGATATACTGAAGAGGGAAACACCATAGATTTGAGAGAGAAAGATATTTGCACTAAGAGCCTGTACAGAAATGTTCAGATTCCAGATATATGGACCAATTTATCGTCAAGCACAACAGCTACTGCTTGGTGTTTAAACCAAGATAATGTTTATCACAAGTGTTTAATGGATATGCAGCAGAGGGCAATTATATTTTAAAGAAAAAAATTCTTAAGCAGAAAGTAATGAAGCAAATTCTGTTCACCCAAGATACCTACTGCCAGTTAACATAATACTCATGAAAGGTAGGAGGGTGATAGCTCTAACCCTGAACGGAGTCTGTTAAACAAATTTGGGCACATGGAGATTGAAGCAACTTCAAAAGATCTCATTTTCACCCTCCTTAGTTTCATTCTTTTCTGTTATTAGGTAAGTTTTACCTGTGTGTAACTGACTCCTCAAGAATTACATTTTCATGAAACAAGAAACATCATATCAGAACTCCCCAACCTCACTCAGGATGCAAAGACCACCCTGAAAATTGACAATTCAAGCTTAGGAGATGCACCAAACTTGGGAAATCACCTCCAGCTCTGGTGTATTTACCTCCTTTCCCTCTGAAGCTAGTCATGCTATATCTAGGACAACTTCTATCCCTGTGGGAGTCAATTCTGCTATAGACAAGACTGCTCCTACTTGCTATCCTGCTCCAAACCTCAGACTTTGAGACAGCATATACAAGCATATAGAGAAAGAACACAATCCATGAAGCTATTCTGTCCAGTGCAAGAGTGACACTAATTTATGCCTTGGAGAAATCAGAGCTAACTGTTGAACCTGATGCTGACAATTTACACACCAGCTTACAAAGGGAAAGCAAGCAGAAAAAAGGGCAATAGCCCTTTATTTCCCTATCCAGGACACTCCTTTCTCTATGTAGAGAGTAAAAGCACATCTTCAAAATGTTATTCCCTTCCAAAAAACCCTCCATTTTAATTCTAATATTCAATTGTTGTAGTCTCTCACTGTTGTGTCCCTTCAAGAAAGAAATACAGGACTGCTTTTCTGCTTCTGTTGTGAAAAGTCTAATCCTCCTCTATAAAATGTATAATGACAGGAGTGTTTTAATAGATTGGATGGATGGGCCAATGTTAATGGGATGAGATTCAACAAGACCAAATGCCAGGTCCTGCACTTGGCTCACAACAACTCCAAGCAATGCTACAAGCTTGGGGCAGTGTGGCTGGAAGGATGCTGGCAGAAAGGTTGTAATTGACAAGCAACTGAATATGAGCAAGCAGTGTGCCCAGGTGGCAAAAAAAGACAATGGTATCCTGGCTTGGATTAGAAATGCTGTGTCTAGCAGGGATAGGGAGGTGACTGTCCCCTTATACCCTGCTCTGGTGAGGCCACACCTTGACTATTGTGTTCAGTTTTGGGCACCTCATTACAAGAGGGATGCGGAGGTGCTGAAGCAAGTGCAGAGGAGGGCAACAAAACTGGTGAGGGCCTGGAGAATGGATCTTACGAAGAGCTACTGAGGGAGCTAGGATTGGTTAGTTTGAAAAAGAGGAGGCTGAGAAGAGATCTCATCACTGTCTACAGCTACCTGAAAGGATATTGTGGAGAGGTTGGTGCTGGTCTCTTCTCACAGGTAATTAGTGATAGACCAAGAGGGAATGGCCTCAAGCTGTGACTAGGTAGGTTTAGACTGAACATTAGGAAAAATTTTTTTCACAGCAAGAGTGGTCTGGCATTGGAATGGGCTGCCCAGGAAGGTGATTGAGTCACCAACTCTGGATGTGTTTAAAAGTCATTTGGAGGTAGTGCTTGGGGATAGGGTTTAGGGTGAGCCCTGTAGAGCAGGGTTATTGGTTGGACTTGGTGATCCTGAGGGTCTTTTCCAACCTGAATGTTTCTGTGATTTTCTGATATATTGGGTTTGTAAATCAGAATGTAAACACAGTTTTAAATTCCTTTTACTCGACACCAAATAAAAATCATTGAGCATTAAAGACAGCTTCACCTTCATCCTAAAGAATTATTTCTCTCAGAGAAGAGACTAAGATAGTGCAGGAAGCACATATTGAGGAAATGTCAGTTTCATTCAATCTGTCTCCATGGGACAGATTCAGCACAGATGGATTTCAGAACAACAATGAAAATGAAATGAATGTTCAAGAGTAACTCGACTCCTGTGTGCAATCTCAGACTCCTACATTCATCATCATATTCCTATGTGAATGCAATTTGCTGCTATTATTCTAGCATAATTCAATTGTCTTAAGAATGAAGATCAAAACCTCTTGAGCAATGAATGAACTGAAGAGCTGTTAAACCTGGAGTATTAAAATTATATCTGAACCCATTACCTTCTGAGGAGACAAGTGCCTCCATAAGTAGGTACCATGAGAAATGTGTCTACATCATGACAGGTCTTTCCCAATTCATGAGCTATTTGAACTGAACAAAGTCTGAACCTGTACTTACATACATTGAAAATAAAAATAATAATGCTACTATCTTTCCTGGTGAGTTTCCTTGTTTGTTTTGGTGGCCTTAAAGCTCTCAGAGCATTAGCACTTTATAGAAGCTGGATCAGGATGGATTAATGCAAGTTAAAATTTCTTCAGGCACCTCCTATGATCTTTCAGAGATCTCTGGCCTACATTACATGAGAAAATACTTTCCAAAAAATCTTGAACTTTCACTCAGAATAATCTCCCTCGAACACATTATGCTGCTGCTCACATCCAGAGGGAAATTTGAGCAACATGAAAAAACAGGAGGAACATACATTGTCTCAAGGAAAGGAAATTCAAGGAATTCCCAAATCAGCTAAGAAGTCTACATTGTAAGACTTAGTAAGTACAGCCTTGTCAGAGCAATATACCTTCACCGGTCTGTAAAAGTGTTCCTTTGAAACAGATATTCTTAACCCCATTCTTTCATCACTTTACTGGTATTTCTATCCACAGCTTAGGAGCACCTCCTGGAGAGCTGTCAGCAAAGGCAAGTAAGACATAGGACTTGCCTGGGTTCTTCCCTGAACATAATATTGTACAAACTATAAAAGGCTGACGTTAGCAAGAGCCTTTATCAGAGGACAGCATGGAATTTGGTTTAAAAAAAAAAAAAAATTTTAAGTGTATGGACCGCTAAGGAATGAGACTAAGTTATTTCACATGGTCTATCAGTCTATGCGCACTCCTTCCAATACTCCAGACAGGTGGGTTTTGACAGGACAAGAGGCAATGGATAAAAACCGAAACACAAGAGGTTCTCTCTGAACACTTCTTAACTATGTGGGTGACAAAGCACTACACAGGTTGCCCAAAGGGGCAGTGGAGTCTCCATCCTTGGAAATATTCAAAAGACCCTCTGGACATAGTGCTGAGCAACCAACTCTAGCTCACCCTGCTGGAGCAAGATCAGACCACGTGACATCCAGAGGTCCCTTCTAACCTCAGCCGTTCTGTGATTCTGTTTTTGCTACTTTAGGAGAAGGTCCTGTGCCAAAAATGCACCTGAGGAGAGTCTGGCTTGCATCCCAGATCCTTAAACTTTATGCAGAAGATGTAAGTCTTTACGGAGCATTAAGTTTTCCAGGCTGAGCACTTCCAAACCTCAGGGCTTAGGGCACAGAAGAGTAAATACTCATTTTCGTGTAAAAGACTGACTCAAATACTAAGGGCTTAGTAAGCAAAAGAGAAATTTTCACTTACTACGTATTTCTGAAGAATCTGGATGGAGTCAGTAACTTCTGTTGATACCATCTTATGCAAGACGGCAAATTCCTAAGTCTAAACTTCTACAATGATGGTTTGCTAACATCTTTCTATAGAAACTTGCATCAACTAATGCTCCACAAAACTTAAGACAAGACTGCTTTCAGGTTCATGAAGTCTGCAGGCTGAATATTCAAGCAGCCAAGGCACTCTGACCCTTTTTTTGAGTCTCAGTGCTCAAGTAGCTTGATTCAGAGTACTCATGTGGAAACTGAAATACTTCTCCTTCCACTTCAGGCACTTCTGATTGCCAAACATGAGACAGAAAAGTGACTAAACTCCATTTCTGTGACCAGCCAATAGAAAGCATGGATCAAGAAGTTCCATGCAGCATCCAAGCTTGCTTAGTCTAAGAAAAGCTCAGGACTTTCTGCATCAGATACAAGGAAATCATCATCTCAGTGTCTATCTGAGGTCCTTTGTCAGGGCTGAGTTGCAAAAGAAAGAAGCATAACTACAGAGACCATTAGCCTGAAGGAAGGTTTTTCTCCAGCTGAAGACCAACTTTCTCAACAGCTAGAGAGCAGGAAGGAGGACACATGTGCAGCAAAAACATCTACTTTCACTTTATAATAGGTGCAGAAATAGCCCTACCTTCATTGAAGTGAAGATGTTTAGCATAGAACAGTTCAGCATGTTTCTGGCAAATATTTATAGATCAGTCTGCAGGGAATTATGTTTAGTCAGAGAAACAATTAGTGTTCCAATTAAAAACAAGGGGGGGAAATATTCAATAACTATGTGAAAAATATGATGGTATTTATGCCTCCTCTCATGGACACTTACCTAGAAGTGTCAGAATAAAATGATATTTTCACTTCTACTGATGTTATTTCAACAGGCATCTTTATTATGCAAAATACACATAATAGATCAATGAGAAGTGATTTGTAACTAAAACTTTCTTTGTACTTATCATGAAATCCAGCTCATGAGCACTATTTGTGACTTGTCACTCACTGGACTCATTTAGTTCTCGCTGACTCACTACATGCACTAGAAAAGGGAATACCATCAGTCAGGAGCTCACGGATCAAAGATGCCTGCTAAAAGGACAGGACTTCTTTGGGTTTCATATGAGACAGACTTGAAGTTTGCTAATGTTGAAGTTTTCCAAAGCCTACATTACTTCTAAGTATAGGAGCCATGATAGTCAGCTGCTCTTTTTTGTGTTGCTATTGCCAGTGAAACAATAGACAGGTGGGTTTGGTTTTGTTCTGTCTTGTTTTTTAATGATTCAACCAATATTAACCAATTATGAATTATAAAATCAGGCATCAAAAAATTAGATATCAAAATGCAAGAGAGACATTGAGGGAGTATCTTCAGCAGGGTAGGGAAGACTATAAGACACAGAAAAAGGAGCTAATACAGAACATTTATATTTGGAAATTTCTCCTAAAACATCTTTTAAGTGAGCATTTTCTCCTGTTTCCAGACAGTTTTTAAAAAGTTATTAACCTGTGTCAAGTATTTACCAGGGATTCCTCAGCTACTTGAAGAAACAGCACCAAAAATAAACACATTAGTGGGAAGTTGTCCCCAATATAATTTAGAACTTTGAAAGTCTTTCCTCTCCATGGGACCAGGTGCAGGCATTTTGTTCCCTGACCAGCCCTCCTGTTCAGCTGTTGCAGCTAACCACAACGACATTTTGGCAAAGGGCATGGTTGTATAACTAGCTGCACTATCTTTAACAAGGTGTCTGGTTTGATGATTTTAGTGTTACTTTGCATTGTGCACAGGTTTGTCACTTGAAGTAGCATATCTAATACTACAGCATTAGAGGTGGCTAAAGTAGGATATTTAATACTACAGCATTCAGGGCTTAGAAGTGTCTTATGCCTTATCTGTTTCTAAGGCTGAATGTTGGACATGGGGCTGGCAGCTGTAGCACATCTGCATTTCCTGTTGTAACACACAATTCAGGACCAGGAATGGCAAAAGAAAACCTGAAAGTCTGAGACAGTGAAAGTAGTTTTCTGTTCTCCTCTTGCCTGTATTTGATGAAAGAAGTTGCATAATTGATTAATACAAAGACAAATTAATAATACAGGTATTTTTTAGAGGGTATGAAGAATGGATGAATGACTGTTGTCTAGAGTTAGAAAATATCCATTGAATTGAGGCTTAAAAGCAAAAAGCAGAGGAAAAAGGAAAGAAATGAAAAACAAGGATGAACAGCTGGGAGAGGAAGGAGCAGAGGCTGTGTTGCTTCCTTGAAATCTGAGAAACAAAGGGAAAAAGGGAACAATTTCTGTTCTTCTGCAGTGTCTGATGATACGTTGGCTTTATAGAAAAGAAGGAGCAACATCCATAACCTTGTCAAAGGCAGCAATTTTAATCTGCAGATTTTATTCAGTCCAACTTCCAAGAACAGTATTCCTTTCCTAGGAACTCAAGTGCACCATACATATTTTATAAATATATTTCTATTCTTGTTGCAATTTATAAAAAAGGGGGGAAAAAAGTCCTATTAGTAAAGTGTTTCTGTCTGGCATGTTGTTGCCTGCACTGGAATTTCTGGACTGTCTGGGAAATGGATGTCACTAGTGCATCAGCTTTTGATTTGCACTTTTTGGGAACAAAAACAGTTATCTGTCCTTTTTTAATGTTCAGGGTGGGAGAAAGGACTGAGATTTATCACATTAGAGTTGCTTTTTGAGAAGAATTAACCTTGTGTGCTGATAGAGGAGGACCAGACATCTCCCAGTTTAATGACTAGCCTAGAGCCAAGGTAGAAAAGGACTCAGAGAAACAATGGGCTGCCTGGAACAAGGGAGCATTCGAGTTCAGGCAATTGGAATTACACAGATGATGGCAGAAATTCAGTGTTAACTGGAATTGGGTAGCTGGTGACCTGTACTACCTTTAAGTGAAAAATAAATCAAATCGAAGTAAAAAGAAAAATACCCCAAGGCAAGTTTTGATGCATTGAAATCAGGTATTTGAGTTAGCTTGGCTATTAGTGTTCAGAGCTAAGTGAAATCAAATGGCAGAGAAGGAGGACCTTGTACAGGGCAGTGTGTTCAGAAGGCTTTCATACACCTTGGAATCTTATTAAATTTGTGTCTTTCAAAACATGTTTATGGCAATAACAAGAATGGCTGGAAGAGGTGCTGGGTAGCAAGCACAGTACAAAGGACAGAAACATTAGAAAAGAAAATAGAGGAGTGAGATTCAGTGCATTATCTCAACTTCATATTAATAACACTTCTATAAGATGTTTCTTGACTGACTGGCACTGTACATTGAAAAAAATCTAAGAAAAGGGCAGGTGAGGGATGGACATGTTAGATCCATTTTAGGAGATCTAGCCCTAAGTTTACACGTAACAGATCTCACTTTGTAATGCAATGAAAGACAAACACAAATACAATATTATGTTTCTCTGTTATCTCAAGGTCCTTATAGCTACATTTCAGTATCTGCAGGGGACCTGCAGGAAGGCTGGGGAAGGCCTGTTTAGAAGGGTTTGCAGTGACAGGACGAGGGGCAGTGGTTTGAAACTGGAGGAGGGTAGAATTATGTTGGACATAACTAAGAAGTTCCTTACAATTAGAGTGGTAACATACTGGAACACATTGCCCAGGGATGTGGCGGGCCCTTTCTCTGAAGACATTCAAGATCAGACTCAATGTGGCCCTGGGCAGCCTGTTCTAATTGGAGGTGACCCTGCTCACTGTAGGGGGGTTGGAGAAGACAATCTTTGAGGGTCCCTTCCAACTCAGTGCAATCTCTGAAACTGTAACTTACAATTCTGCTAAACAATTCCATAAGAAAGCTCCCTAGCAGACAATGCAGTCCTCTGTGGCAGATGTGCAAAACCATAAGGACACCTATAGAAAGAGTTGAGAATGTGTAACTAGTATTTAGCAAGAGAAGGCTGGAATTATTTGCTTCTTTCCAGTCACATGGCTCCTTCCTTGAAAGGGTTAACTATCTCAATTTGAAATTATTATGTCCAAAGTGAATTGCAATCAAACTGTAAAAAAAAACCAAAACCAAACAGGAAAAAAATCCACACCCCCCCAAAAAAAAAGAACCACACACAAGCACAAAAAAATCACACCAGACCCACTTCTTGCATGTTTGGAAATAACGGTGAGTGGCAGCTTTTTCCTGCAGTGAGTTCCTTTATCTGAGGGAGGAGGGAGGTGGAAGCCTCTTGTAAGGCTGTGGGGCCAGCCAGAGAGATACAGCACCTTCATGAGCACTACCTGTGACAGAGAAGCTGGGTTTGCTAGGTCCCTGACTTTGCTCCACTGCAGTGATGTTGACATTCCTCCTTCAAGAGACACTGAAAGCTGAAGGCAGAAAACCGATGTCTTTACTCTCATCTTCCCTCTTGAGTGTGGACAGGACATGCAAATAGTTGTGGTACTGAGGGAACCAGCAGGCAGACTAGGAGAGGCCCCTTCAGGTGCCACCCACTGGAGGCATAAGGAGATAGGATCGTAATCCTGGGACTCTTCCCCAAAGACTGAGCTTAGTGCAGAGTGATTTTCTTCCTCAACAGAAGCAGTGTGCTGGTTTAAGGCTA
>WBNM01015157.1:0-25696 GCA_013399055.1 Ramphastos sulfuratus | reverse complement strand
CTATGATTCTATGACTTGCCTAGAAGTAGAGCTCAGCTACAAATCGTGATCTGATTTGGACTGTAAAGAAGATAAAATCCTATAATCCCATGGTTATATGTCTTCTTTAAAAAAAAAAATTGCTTTGAAAATAATTTCTCCTCTTCAGATTGTTTGCCATATGAAGAATGCAGTGCATAAAACTGCCATGTCAAGGATTCTGTCACACTGCTTCTTCTTTCAGATAGCAGCACATGCATTGTCCATAATCATGGGACAGTGTAAATTTTGAATCTCTGCCTTCATGTGGTTAATCCTGCCAAAAACAATAGAAGTAGATCTTGACAGGATTTAAACATGTGGTTTCAGCATGCCAAGAAATTCTTTCTTAAACTTTGAAAGAAAGGGCAGGCAGCTCAGGAGGACTACAAGCATGTAATGAGGTTATGACAGGAGAAAATTCACTTGGGCTAAAGCCCAAGGAAAACTTAATCTAGTTACTGTTGTAAAAGACAGTAACAAATGTCTCTGTAAGCACACTGACAANAGATCTTGACAGGATTTAAACATGTGGTTTCAGCATGCCAAGAAATTCTTTCTTAAACTTTGAAAGAAAGGGCAGGCAGCTCAGGAGGACTACAAGCATGTAATGAGGTTATGACAGGAGAAAATTCACTTGGGCTAAAGCCCAAGGAAAACTTAATCTAGTTACTGTTGTAAAAGACAGTAACAAATGTCTCTGTAAGCACACTGACAATGGAAGGATGACTACAGAGAATCTCCATCATTTATTGAAGACTGGGGTAAACAGTGACAAANTATGATACCCAGCCCCCTCAGCTGGGAGACAGGGATAGGGAACAGAATGAAGTCCCCATAATAACACTTTTTCATAGGAAGAGTGGTCAGGCATTGGAATGGTCTGCTCAGGGAGGTGGTTGAGTCATGAACCCTGGGGATGTGTTTAAAAGTTGTTTGGATGCGGTGCTTGAGGATATGGTCTAAGGGTGAACTTTGCAGAGTAGGGATAATGATTGGACTTGATGATCCTGAGGGCCTTTTCCAACCAGAATGTTTTTGTGTTTCTGTGATAATCCATGAGCAAATTATTAGTGACTTAGTACCTAAAACACTCTGACACACACAAAAGTCTATGGGGCCAGATAAGATCTACCCAAGGATACTGAGGGAGCTGGCAGAAATGCTCACCAAGACACTTTACAACATCTATCACTAGTCCTGCCTGCCTTGGGAGGTCTCACTGGAGTGGAGGTTAGCCAGCAGTGTATCCAGGTAGCCAAGAAGGCCAACAGCATCCTGGCTTCATTTCAGGACATGGTCTAACAGCCATGGTGGTAATGGATTGAGGGTTGATCTTAAAGGTCTTTTCCAATCAGTTTTATGATTTTATGGTAATAGTGTGGTCAGCAGGACTAGGGAAGTGACTGTTAACCTGTACTTGGCACTACTGAGGCCACACTGGGGACTACTGTGCTCAGTTTGGGGCAAGAAAGACATTGAGGTGCCAGAGCATGCCCAAACAAGGGCAATGAACCTGGTGAAGGGTCCAGAGCACAAGTCTTATGAGTTGCAGCTGAGGGAACTGGGGTTGCTTAGTCTGGAGAAAAGGAGGCTCAAGGGAGACTTTAACACTCTTTACAGCTACCTGAAAACTACAGAACAAGAGGAAAGCTGCACCAGGGGGAAGCTTTGACATCAGGAAAAATTTCTTCTTGAGCTTATAGAGGATACTTTGGATTTTTTTCAAAGATGCCTGTATCTTTAACATTTTATTCTGGTAACATTTTTTTAAAGAGCAAATAAGCCCAGGTGGTATGTATTCAAGAAGTCTATGGGGAAAAAACAAGCTAACAAAATATTTAGTTTCCCATTAGCGTGGGAATCATTACCACAGACCTCAGAGGTAGCAAACCTTGTACTAGCTTTTGGAAAAAAGGCACTTTGGGATTGATGCTGCAATCCAGTCACTACCTGGAAGATCAAGAGGTTACAATATGGAGGTTATAAAATGGATGTTATATAAGTTGATGGAGTTATATAAGTTTACTCATTTATTTCAAAATTAAACTAATTACATGAACTCTTGTTATTCAGAAAAGACACTTCAAAGCTACTGTGAATACTGTCTTAAAAATATTGCTGCAGGAGGCAGCAGAAATCAAGAAGGCAAAGAGCACTGACAGTTTTAGAGAAGAATACAGACCAAACCAGACAATACTCTCCTAACAGGGCACTAATTCATGCCATGGTCCTTGTCTTTTTAGATGAAGAAAAACAACAACAGATCCTCCTGGCTGCCGTGTTATCTAAAGCCCAGCGTTGTGGCTCATTACCAGAGAGCAGCCCGGTTGTACTTGGGCCAGCAGAGGCCAGCCTGCAGGCTACAGCCTGCCTGGCACCATGTCCTGCCCAATCCACTCACCTAGGGCAGACCCAGGTGCCAGAGCAGCAGCTGCTCCTGAGCAGGGATGCTTGCTTCCTTTAGCAGGGACTTTTGTAGCCTCATATTTCAGGACAACAGCTCCATCTCAACAGTTTTCCTGTCATCCATGTGCACAAGACACACAAAGTGTCTGGTGCCACTGTGTTTGCTAATGCATGTGCCTTGCTGTGGCCAGAGGTGCAAAGCATGCTTGGCTGACACACCACAAGTCCTGCTCTGAGCAGTAAAAAATCAGAGTCATAAAAAAGAGGCTATTTGCTTTCTGGGTTGTGAGCACATATTTCCAGTTCATATTCAATTTTTCATCTACCAATATTCCCAAATGAAAGTTTCTCTTTATTTGGCAGAGAGTCTCTCCCCACATTTGTTGATCAGACCTGGAAATTGATAATAAGACCTTTGAAAACTGGGATCTTACTATGTTGGAGATTGTTTTTATTCTGACCCACATCCCTGCCACTGGAGGAAGATGCAGGTGGGGGGGAATTAGAGAAGTGCATGTGGCTGTGCCTGGATGCAATGCTAGTCCAGCTCTGTGTCATGTGGCAGCCTCAGGGGACTGTGGTAACTTCTGCCAGCTGTTGACAGCCAGAGGCAGGTTGTATGACAGCTGCAGAGGTGCTGCAGCAGCATCTCCTACCATCATGCCTTCTGCCAAAGGCTGTAGGAAAGATAGAAAAGAAAAAATAGCAAATGGAAGGAGAGGAAGAAGAAAAAGGGAAAAGAAAGCAGAAAGGGGAAAGGGATGGTAAAAGGATTCACAATGAGGGTGGTGAAACACTGGAACACGTTGCCCAGAGAAGTTATATATGCCTCATCCTTGGAAGTATTCAAGGCTGAGCTGGACAGGGCTTTAAGCACACTGATCTATTTTAGGATACCCCTGCTTACTGAAGGGAGATTGGACTAGATCACTTTTAAATGTCCCTTCCAATCTGAGCCATTCTCTCATTTTATGAAAGGGGAAAAAAGAGAGGGAAACAAACAAACAAACAAAACCCCATATTAAAAAAAAAAAAGATAAAAAGCAAAGGGTAAAGCAGAAGCACTGAAAGTCATTGCATCAGCTCTAGGCCAGCTGGACTCCTAGCTAAGATACTTCGTTGGGTTTCTCTCTAAAGCAATGAGCAAGAAGGAGGCAGCATGCCAGGGGACAAGGTGTCTTTTCCTGATGAAGATAAAACTGCATGATCCCTCTTTCCCATTTTTGGGTGTAAATGGATCACACTTGTGCTGCCTAAAAGTTCTTTTTATTACTACAAATGTCTGCTCTTGAAAGCTGTGTGTACAGTCCATCATGTTTAATCATGTCCATCTCATCAGGATGTGAGAAAACCTATTTCTCCTTGACTAATGTGGCAAACACTTTACTTCAGCAGTGATATCTTTTAACCTTCTGTGTGTATCCTATGAATGAACAGCTTCTTTGTTTAGGGCATTTTCTGGAAATTAAAGAAAAAAAAAAATGGAGCTTTCACTGAAAGCTTGCACCTGTTTTAGCAGGGGAGGTTGTGGATTTTGTACAAAAGCAGGTAAATTTTGAAAAAAAGAATTTTGCCATATGCTAGGAAATGGTGACAGGAATTTTAGAATCATAGAATCATAGAATGGTAAGGTTGGAAGGGACCTCAAGGATCATCTAGTTCCAACCCCCTGCCAGAGGCAGGGACACCTCCCACTAGTACAGCTCACTCAAGGCCTCCTCCAACCTGGCCTTGAACACCTCCAGGGAGGAAGCAGCCACAACCTCCCTGGGCAACCTGTGCCAGTGTCTCACCACCTTCACTGCAAACAACTTCCTCCTAACATCCAGATTCAATCTTCCCTCTGCCAGTTCAAACCCACTGCCCCTTGTCCTGTCATTCATTAAGTTCAAAATTAAAAATCATATTTTTTTACAGAAAACCAAGGCAAACAACTTCATTCATCTTTTTGTCTTTTTTTTTCACTGAAAATGAGATATGTGAGCGAACCATCTGAAAAAGAGCAAAATACTTTTTTTTTTTTTTTTAATGTTATCAGATCTAATTCTCAGTAAAGACAAGTCAGATAACATACTTGTAAATGACTTGCCAAATAAGCCTGAATCACACTTCACACAGCAGTCATGGTTGAAGTCCTGGCTCATGGAGGTTTTGTTATTGACATCCAAATGAGCAAAAATGTCATATGTGGTTTCTGAAGAAATATTTTCTTTGTCTTTCGATGTGCTAAGTACATCTAAACTCATGCACAGGACTATGAGGACAGACTGAGAGAGTTGGGGCTCTGCAGCCTGGAGAGGAGAAGGCTTTGAGGAGACCTTAGAGTAGCCTTCCAGTATCTGAAGGGGGTCTACAGGAAGGCTGGGGAGGGACTATTGATGAAGTCTTGTAATGACAGGACAAGGGGCAATGGGTTTGAACTGGCAGAGGGAAGACTGAAACTGGATGTTAGGAGGAAGTTGTTTGCAGTGAGGGTTGTGAGGCACTGGCACAGGTTGCCCAGGGAGGTTGTGGCTGCTCCCTCCCTGGAGGGGTTCAAGGCCAGGGTGGAGGAGGCCTTGAGTGACCTGTGCTAGTGGGAGGTGTCCCTGCCTATGGCAGGGGGTTAGAACTAGATGATCTTTCAGGCCCCTTCCAACCTTACCATTCTGTGATTCTATGATTCTATGACTGCTCCTACTGAGCTCAATGGGACTAAAGTTAAAACTAAGCCAATACATACTTCTTTGCATGGTAGGTGTTACAGAGCTAAAATATTCTCATCTTGGTAGAAGAGATTTTATGCAGATGGATGCACCGCGTGGGTCTCTAAGCCTCAAAGTTATGTGTGTGCAAAATCAGACACCTTTTTTTCCTAGATAGAAGAAAGTTTTCTCATTTTCTCAGGTCTGTGCCTGAGAAAAATCTTCATAAAGAGCTATTACAGGAGTATGATGAGGCTCCTAGTTCGAGGAAAATAACAATCTACCTTAAAACCTAAGCACTCAGAGAGTTAGACCTAACTACAGTCTCCCTGCAGGAGACAACACTTCTCAGAGCACTGACTGTAGACTTGAGATTAAGAAGGAAATTGATAGAGAAAATCTTTACTTCATTTCAAGCAGAGAAAGAGAACCATAAAGAGACAAGAAAATGTCTGTACTACAGGAACCTCAAATAAAGGTGATAACTGAGCAAGAAGGTTTGCAAACACAACTGAAAACACGGTGATAGGTTTGACTGAAGACAGTCCTCTTTAACGTGCATCCATAATCAAATTTACTCATTACTCTTAGCCCAGGCTCTCAGTTTTGGGTCACTGCTGTCCAGAAGTAAACACTAAGAGACTGGACATTTGCTTGGTTGTTCTTTTTAAATTATAGCAAAGCTTTTAGTATTACAAGCAAATATTTTTTTTTCTCTTTTATTTTCCTTCATTTTTGACTGCGTATATTCTCTTGATGCCTCAATGATCAAAGAACCCTTACAGAAAACAGGGACTGAAGAAGACAACTGCTTTGACAGAAATTTAAAGTCACTATCAAGATCTTTAAAATGAAACCCCAAGTAGAGCACTAAGAAAGAAGATTTACACCACAGGGGGCTTTTAAGGTGCATGGCACTGAGGATTTGCTGCATGTCTTGCTGTTACTACTGAGTGACTTCACTGAGAATGCAGGTAGGAGCTCAGCCTCCTTGAGGGTCTCATATTTTCCATGTGCATAATTTAACATTACAGCACTATGATGGTTATTTGCCAAAAAAGCATTTTCTGGGTTTCTCACCTTTTGAATATTGATGAAGAAGACTCACAGTAAAGAGGAACCTGACATGGAGAAACTCCTGTTTTGTCTTTTCATTTAAAACAAAGCACAGCCTGGGTTTGCTTTGATGTCCTGTTAGTGAGACTGTTTTCTCCCCTTAACACATTAAATTATATTATCAGCACTAGCAAAACAAAACAGAACAAAACAAACCACAACATAACAAAGAGAGTACAAGCAGATAGGTCTGGATTAATTCCATTTTATGGAGGAATGAAACTGAGCTCTGGCTCTCACCCTCAACATAGGAGCATGCACAGCTTTGCTGCACCCAGTCCCAGAGCCTGACTTTGTGGCATTAGCCCAGGCCTTGCAGGCTGATCTGAACTGCATCATGAAGTTCCATGTCCTTCCTGTGCTGGGGGCTCCAGAACTGCACACAGGACTCCAGATGGAGTCTGAGGAGAGCAGAGCAAAGGGGCACAATCCCCTCCCTTGCCCTGCTGCCCACACTGCTCTTGCTGCAGCCCAGCACACAGTTGCTGTCTGGGCTGCACTCACACTGCAGCCTCATCTTGAGCTTTGCATCACCCCAGACCCCCAGGGCCTTTTCCTCAGGGCTGCTCTCAGCCATTCCCCACCCAGCCTGGAGTTGTGCTTGGGATTGTGCCTACCCAGGTGCAGGACCTTACACTTGGCCTTGTTGAATGTCCTGAGGTTGGCCTGGGCACAGCTCTGCAGCCTGTCCAGGTCCCTCTGGATGAATCCCTGCTCTCTAGCAAGTTGACTGTGCCCCACAGATTGGTGCCATCTGCACACCAAGTAATGCCACAGTCTTGCACCTGTGCCAGAAAGATGAGCTTCCACAAGATTTGGGCTGGTAGATGATGACCCAGATTGTATCTGGTGCAGCTAAGTGGCTGTCCTGTGGTGGCTGAGGGATGCAATGGCCACAGCTACCACTCCTGTCTGTGGGCTAGTCTGTATATCTGTAAGAGAAGCATACTTAGAGGTTTTCAAGACCTGTCTAGAGAAATCCCTAAGCAGTCTTGTCTGATCCCACAGCTGGCCTTGCTTTGGGCAGGAGCTTGGACTGGAGAGAACCTCTCAAGGTCCCTGTAGCCAGAATTATCCTATTGCCCTTTGAACAGCTGGATAGCTTTTGTAGGGCAGAAGCTAACCAGCACAGTTTGGGAAAGTGGCCTTTAGCTGTAATAAATCATAGTATCATAGAATGGTTTAGGTTGGAATGGACCTCAAAGATCATTTATTCCACCCCCTTGCCACAGCAGACAAATGATCCTTTCCAGTGCGTTGCATAGGTTCTTCTCCTATTTTTGCATGCATGCACATCCTTCTACACTGCTTTGGTAATTCAGGAAAAAAATCATTTTGATTTGATTGATCTCTTAATATGAAAACATTTACACCAGAATTTTGGCTGGTCTGTGCTGTGAATCTGATTCTGCAGTTCTCTGCAGTATCTAGCACCTCCTCCCCACGGCTGCTATCACGGAGTAAACAGAGCAAAGTAGTTCTGCAGCTGTGACTTGCAAATGCTGCATTCTTTGAGGATCCATCTCCATGCACAGTTCAGTTCTGAAAAGTGAATATATATTTGACATATTTTATTTGCTAAATATTTTTCTTTTTCATTGTCACAGGACTTTTGTTTTTTACAAAGGCTGGTATTGTCATTTATAAAGTCAGGAAGGATGCAAGGAAGTAGGGAGAACTGCAGCAACTCATTTCCATGTGCTGACCTCCATATTAGTCTGTTCTGGTCATCTGCATTGCCATCTTTTGAGAAAGGTGGTGACCTTTACATTCTAAGTGGATGTTGCTACCTTCATAGAATAAAGAAGACAAAAAATCTTTGGATTACCTAGCTACTGCCTGTGACAGGGAACTGCAGAGGATAGAAACATGTAGCAGTTAATTCACTATAACACCTCCTGGAAGAGTAGCTGGTGTTTGCCTCTAGCATATAATCTTTTCTCATGAGAATCTGTTTGTTGTTATTGTGTTGTTGTTGTGCAATCCTGCAGGCTACCAAAAATGTGTCAACTATCATAACACACACCACTTGGCAGTTGCTTCAGTTTCAGGACAGCTAGCAACAAAAACGTAGCAAACCATGAGGAGCTGTGGCACTTTGTAGTGCAAGGCCCTTTAAACACTATGCTGTAAAGTACTTATCTGCAAACAATCCACGGTCCAGGCATGAGTATTCTCACTACTGGACCAAATGCACCTTTTCAGCTTGTGGTCAGGAGCTCTATGAGCCTTTGCCTTGGGTATGCTGAAGGTATCTGTGCTTTGATCCTGGTTTGACCATCGGCACATTTGATGCCTTCCTGCCCTCCTCCTTGAGCATGGGAAGGAGGGTGGGCAGGCATTAGCCTCCCAGGAGTTGGGAAAGTAACCTGCTAGAGCAGACAGCAAATGAAAATATTCTGGTCATTTGGGCTGAGTTGTGGGCACTGCTCTGACTTGGATGAAAGCAAGCAGCTCTGTACATGGAATTTAAGTTGCTAGGGTTTTTTTTCTGTAAGGATGAGGGTCATGGATGCTTAGATACAGGCCAACTGTGTCTGTAACTGCACGTATCAGACAGCATGGTCTTGCTCTGCCATGCAATGGTGAGATAAAAATCAAGCTGTTTTTAAACGAAGCTTTTAGAGCACCAAACTGTCCTGGATCACTCCAGTGATGCATCTGTATACTGCAGATAGGCTTCCCAGGTTCACACTCATTGTACATATTCAAGAAGACTTCCAAGGCCTTATCCTCCCATCCTACATAAAACCATTCACAGTTAGGTCATGTCTTTTCATGGCTAATTCCCCATTATGTATTTCATAGAATCACAGAATGGTAAGGTTGGAAGGGACCTCAAATATCATGGAATCATAGAATCATGGAATGGTAAGGTTGGAAGGGACCGAAAGGCTCTCCTACCCCCCCCCCCCTGCCATGGGCGGGCACCCCTCCCACTAGTACAGCTCACTCAAGGCCTCCTCCAACCTGGCCTTCAACACCTCCAGGGAGGGAGCAGCCACAACCTCCCTGGGCAACCTGTGCCAGTGTCTCACCACCCTCACTGCAAACAACTTCCTCCTAACATCCAGTCTAAATCTTCCCTCCACCAGTTTAAACCCATTGCCCCTTGTCCTGTCATTGCAAGACCTTGTCAATAGTCTCTCCTCAGCCTTCCTGTAGCCCCCTTCAGATACTGGAAGGTTACTCTAAGGTCTCCTCAAAGCCTTCTCTTCTCCAGGCTGCAGAGCCCCAAATCTCATAGCCTATTCTCATAGCAGAGCTGCTGCAGCCCTCTGAGCATCCTTGTGGCCCTCCTCTGGACTCACTCCAACAGTTCAATGTCCTTCCTGTGCTGGGGGTATTTAAGGCATTGACAACAGACACTGGTTTGTGTTACACGTGAGGTCCTACAATTACATGTAAATATTGATGATTTGAACTCATTAATTAGACTACTTAAGTGCTGGGCAGCTGTCTGTTCTGATACAGTGTGCATATATATGGAATGTTCTCTCTCATTAATAAACCACAATATCTGAAGTCTCATCATATATGTCTGCCTGACAAGAGTAATGCTGAAACTTAAGCTCTGTGAGCTCTCAAGGTTTGAGGCCCAAAACAAGATGTTTATGCACATCATCTGTTACTACAGTTTAATGCTATGGGTAGTTAAATGCTATGGGTAGTTAAATGCTATGGGTGGTTAAATGCTATGGGTATCCAGAGCCACAGAAAAGCAGGCTTAAGGGACTTAATGTGGTTTTGCTACAAATAGGGAAAAGCCCTTTTCCCTCTTTAGTGTTAAATTCTTTTTACATCCTGAATAAGTTGGCCTATATTGACCAATATGCCAGATGGATTTAGGACATGCCTTAGATTTATCATGTTTTACAACTTAATAATTACCTAAATCCACTTGCTATAAATTATTCATGATATTAAGGCCCCAATTTTCAGAAATAGCCTACAGTTCTGTGCCTACAAATAACTACAGGTACAATTTATAGCAAATAGGTGCAAGGGCTTATTTCCATACATAGACCTTTGCCTATCTGATTATCCCACAAAAGGATAGTTATGTGCTGTAAAATGTTCTCATAGTAATCTGTCTCTGGCAAAGTGCTTCCCTGAAAATTGGAGTCTGAGCTGAAGTCCTCTCAAAAAAGCTGAAGTTAAAAAGTGATTATGCTATTACTGTATATCTTTGTGGAACACAGCTTTAAAAAAAAAAAAATCTTTCTTTAAATAGATACTTTATTGTTATCATCATTTCCCTGGGGTCTGTTGCACTGGCAAACTTATGTGGCATCTCCTAAAAATGTCAGTGTGATGCCTTTGGTACACATAAGAAAGATAGATCTTCCTTAGTGCTGTTATAAAAACTATTTTCATGTTCCAGCATTTGGATTTATGAAGTATAGTGTATATATACTGTATCATTTCTTTCAAAGTAGCAGAGTTACAAAAAGTAAATAAGACTACCATTATGGGGGGGAGGGGGGGGAGGGAAGAAAAAGAAAAAAACCAGTAAAGGAGACAGAGCATCAGGGATTTTGTAAGGCTTCATTTCCATTCTTCTCCATGAGCTTGAGAGAGCTTACAGGTAAATACAGAATCATAGATAGAATCATAGAATGGTAAGGTTGGAAGGGACCTCAAGGATCATCTAGTTCCAACCCCCTGCCATAGGCAGGGACACCTCCCACTAGCACAGGTCACTCAAGGCCTCCTCCAACCTGGCCTTGAACACCTCCAGGGAGGGAGCAGCCACAACCTCCCTGGGCAACCTGTGCCAGTGTCTCACCACCCTCACTGCAAACAACTTCCTCCTAACATCCAGTTTCAATCTCCCCTCTGCCAGTTCAAACCCATTGCCCCTTGTCCTGTCATTGCAAGACCTTGTCAATAGTCCCTCCCCAGCCTTCCTGTAGCCCCCTTCAGATCCTGGAAGGCTACTCTAAGGTCTCCTGGAAGCCTTCTCTTCTCCAGGCTGCAGAGCCCCAACTCTCTCAGCCTGTCCTCATAGCAGAGCTGCTGCAGCCCTCTGAGCATCTTCGTGGCCTCCTCTGGACCCGCTCCAACAGTTCCATGTCCTTCCTGTGCTGGGGGCTCCAGAACTGCACACAGGACTTCAGAGGTTACTTAGATTAAATTCAAATTTCTGCTTACATTGGGCATTGCTCTGGAAGCAACAGGCATGGGAGTGTGAGCAGCTGAACTGAGAGGTTGCAGTCTGACTTTGGTACACTTGATGAAATAAAAAAGCTGAGAGTTGTATATATTAAAATCTGCAAATAATTTCTACTGTCTATTACTATCTTGGTGTGCTACCTCTCCCTCCAGCCACTTAGAAAAAGTGCATGGCTTCTTGATGTTTGTTACAGAAGCCCATGGCTGCAATAGTTAAGTTCTGCTGGGCTTTCTAATTATTTCAGTGAGGATTTTTTTTTCCATCTACAACTGGAAGCTAAATACTTGCTGCAAGAAAGAGTCCTAATTCTACCCTGGCAGCCACACACGTACCTAGGCAGCACAAAGCCTGTGAACTTGATGTATTCCTCTGACATGCCATCTAAAGCCAGTCTTAGTAAAAAATGTTCCTCAGTTCCAATGAAAAACACATCAGTTTGACATAGAATTTAATGGATGATAGCACTGAGGAAAGTCAGGGGTACAAAAAAAAACCTTAGTGCGTCCAGTAACCCAAAAACTCTCATTCATCAGGAGAGTCAGGCTTCAGCATCTTAGGCAGATGGAACAGGACTTCCAGCCTGAGTCTTTTCTCCTCTTCTATTAAGTGATCCTACTGATGCTAGTTTGTCATCAACTTCACAAGGAAATGTTTTGCCAAGAAAATCTGACACAGAATGTTTAAAATTGCCCTGAAAACTATGACCAGCAGGTAATTAAAGAAATTATAAGGTTCAGATTTTTAAGTCATGACTTGCTGGACTTGGGTTATTCCCTNCAGTGGGGAATGACTCTCTCAGGGAAGAACTTTCTCCTCACCTCCAGCCTAAACTTCCCCTGGTGCAGCTTGAGACTGTGTCCTCTTGTTCTGGTGCTGGTTGCCTGAGAGAAGAAAGCAACCTCCTGCTGGCCACAATCAGCCAGTGCGAGGTGTCCCTGCCTATGGCAGAGGGTTGGAACTAGATAATCCTTGAGGTTCCTTCCAACCTTACCATTCTATGACTCTATGACTTGTTGGTATGTCCCTTTTGTTTGGTTGGGTTTGGCAGTGGGCAAAAGATACTTCACAGCAGGCTGTATTTGTAACCTTAGATGATCACAGGTTAAGTTCTTACAGCAGCCAGATCTCTCATCCTCTTTTATGGTCCAACCAGGTTTAGTGTCTGCAGTTGTGACTATGTTGCTCACCTAGAAATGCCTGTGTCTGCTTTCTGTATAGGAGCAGGTAACAGCCTGCAACTCCTTCAAACCACCAATGTTCAATATACAAAGAAGTCCAGAAAGTGAAATATGGAGCTTATAGGTTTTTTTTTTCTCCTGCACTATGGAGCCACCATGAAGTTGCAAAGACTTGTCAGGGCTGTTCATTCTCTTGGAGAAAAATAAAAGGTGATTTTTTTAGAATGTAAGTTATGATGTGCAGAGAACTGATGCAGCATTCATTCAGATGTAGGAAAAAGTGCTCTGGTTAAAATCACCTTGTATTTTCCAACAGAGAGGGAATTAATATTTTACTCACATGTTATTGAAATCAAAATACTGACATCAAAATATGGAAATAAAATAATTGAAATTTAAAAAATAATTTAAAAATTAAAGTTAAAAAAATCCATTTAAAAAAAGGAGAGGGAATTAATATTTTATTCAAATGTTATTGAAATCAAAATACTGACATCAAAATATGGAAATAAAATAATTGAAATTTAAAAAATAATTTAAAAATTAAAGTTAAAAAATCCATTTAAAGAAAGGGAGAGGGAATTAATATTTTATTCAAACATTATTGAAATAAAAATATTCAAATAAAAATATTGAAATAAAATAAAATTGGAATTAAAAAATAATTTTAAAAGGAAATTAAAAAACATTTAAAAAAAGGAGAGGGAATTAATATTTTATTCAAATGGTATTGAAATAAAATATTGAAATTAAAATATTGAAATTAAAAATAAAAAATTGAAATAAAAAATTCCATTAAAAAAAGGAGAGGGAATTAATATTTTATTCAAATGTTATTGAAATAAAAATATTGAAATAAAAATATTGAAATAAAATACAATTGAAATTAAAAAAATTTTAAACAAGAAATTTAAAAAATCCATTAAAAAGAAGAGGGAATGAATATTTTATTCAAATGTTATTGAAATAAAAATATTGAAATAAAAATATTGAAATAAAAATATTGAAATAAAATACAATTGAAATTTTAAAATAATTTTTAAATTAAATTAAAAAAATCCATTAACAAAAAAAAAAAAGGAGAGGGAATTTAAAAAAATAAAATAATTCTAAAACACAGACTAAACTTTTTAAACTTTTTTTCCCCCAAAATTATAGTTCCAGAAAGCTTACACTGAGGGAAAACTTAAATAGAAAGGATATATGGAAATATGCAAGTACAGTGAAGGTTACAGTTCTTGCTATAATGCTGCCTACTCTTGTCAGCAACTTAATAATGTACCACTGTGGTCCAGAAGCATCACTGCCATCTCTTGAAAAGATGAAGAAAATGTGATTTTAGTAGGAGATGGCTGACAGATAATATTTTTAAGCTTTTTGATGGCTATGAACTCTGTCTCTTGCTAACTGAAGGTAAAAGAGTGACAACCCAAAGAGGTGATACAGTCATACAAGCTTCTGAAGTGGGAGAACGCAGCTCTTATGCCAGAGTGTCACCAAGTCAGCTTGTCAAATAGAAATGAATTCTCTTCTTTTAGTTATTCTGAATTTAGATTGGACAGAAGATGAGAAAAAAGAAGATTTCTTCTAGGCGTATGTGAGTCCTTGCTTTGAAATTCAATTTTTCCCAAATTCGTGTTGAATCTAATTTGTGTGCTTTTACCCAAACCTCCCTCAAAGGCAGGCTGAGTTTTGAGTGCCCAAAGAAAGCAAGGATCTGCCTCTTGGTACTGTAGTGAGATGAAGCACCATAAGAAACAGAATGTCTCACAGAGGCAACTCACAAACTGTTCACTTACTCATGTCCTATTGGCCCACTTAGTGCCAGAACACTGAATCCTATTTCTAAAGGTGATGAGAGTACATCTGCATGTGATTGACTTTGGAGGTGGTGGGAGAAAAGGGAATAGGACAGATGCCCTGATTCTTCCTGAAGCAGGTGTGTTTAGAGCATGGGAAGAGTGGCCAAGGTTAACAATGTGGCACACACGCCTCGTGAATTTTGTAGCCACCCTCTTCTTGTATGCTCTCTCTGACATGTCTTTCTGACTGTAGCTTCTCTCCTTTCAGCTCATGTGCAATCTCATTGCCAGTGGGGTGCAGCCTGGCTCCTGCACCAAACCTTGGCAAAGAGCACCGCAAGACTTGGAGTGGAGAGGAGAGGGAAGATGTAGCCAGGAAATAGAACTTTTTGCTTCCTTGGTGTTAAAATTAGCTCTGCCAAGATTTGGGGATACAAGGGTGCCTTGCTGGCACCCTCAGTTGCGTATATGGAAATTGCAGAGGTATTTATAGAATCAAAGAATCATAGAATGGTAAGGTTGGAAAGGACCTCAAGGATCATCTAGTTCCAACCCCCTGCCATAGGCAGGGACACCTCCCACTAGTACAGCTCACTCAAGGCCTCCTCCACCCTTCAACCTTGAGGTCTCTTCCAACCTTGGTGATCCAGTGATACTGTGATAGTACAGGTCACTTGAGGCCTCATCCACCCTGGCCTTGAACCCCTCCAGGGAGGGAGCAGCCACAACCTCCCTGGGCAACCTGTGCCAGTGCCTCACCACCCTCACTGCAAAGAACTTCCTCCTAACATCTAGGAATTTTATTTATTATCTGGCATCCTGGTAGATGGACCTTGTAAAAAAAAAAGGACAAGAAAAAAACCCGAGATACCTGATGTTTTGCTTTGCCTTGGTTTTCATTGGTAAGATCCTGTCATTTGTTGAGGTACTGGAAGGTGTCCAGAGAAGGGCCTGGAGCACAGCCCTATGAGGAGAGGTTGAGGAAGCTGGGGTTGTTTAGCCTGGAAGAGGCTCAGGGCAGACCTCATTGCTCTCTACAACTACCTGAAGGGAGGTTGTAGCCAGGTGGGGGTCGGTCTCTTCTCTCAGGCAACCACCAACAGAACAAGGGACACAGTCTCAATTTGTGCCAGGGGTTTAGGGTGGATGTTAGAAGTTCTTGACAGAGAGAGTGATTGGCATTGGAATGGGCTGCTCAGGGAGGTGGTGGAGTTGCTGTCCCTGGAGGTGTTCAAGAAAAGACTGGATGAGGCACTTAGTGCCATGCTCTGGTTGATTGGCTAGGGCTGGGTGATAGGTTGGGCTGGATGAGCTTGGAGGTCTCTTCCAATCTGGTTAATTCTATGATTCTGTGATCTCATCATGCAGTTTTCCTGAACCTATGTAGAGTATGTAGGAGTATAAGATGGGGTTAGGTATGACTTAGGCTAATGAGGCATTTGTAAGCCCACAAGCCTGTATTTGAGGATGCTAGGCAAGATGGATGATGCTATTGCAAGAAAAATTGACACATTTTGTGACTAGGGCAATTTCAGTGGATGAGAAGGTGGAAAATGTCACACTTGTCTCTGAGAAAGGCAGCAAGAAAGAGGATCTGGATAACTACAAGCTCATCAGCCTCACCTTAATCCCTGGGAAGGTAATGCAGCAAATCTGTGTGGAAGCCTTTCCCAGATACATGAAGGACAAGAAGGTGATTGAGAACAGCTGAAAATAAACTTTCCTTCCTGCCCCCAGCACTGTCCCTGGTGGGGTCAATACAAGGCAAAACAGCTGTTTGGAATTATCTGAGTAATAAAATTCTTCAGGTTTCTAAGTGAAGGCTTCCACACTTGCACTGTGTCAGATTGTGACTATGGCCATAATATCCTTGTGGCACACATACATCTTTCTGCAATGAGGCTGCTGCTCTATTTTTTATTGTAGCCATATCATGCTGAGTGGTGGTGCTAGCTTTCTGCTGTGAGGCAGGAAAGGGGTAAGGCTTTTAACAGCAGGTTTTATTCTTGTGACTTCAGCTCTTCTCTGCAAAGGTCATAAATGTACCTATAAAATATTTTACCTTTGCAACTACCCTGAAGCTGTCACATAATCATTGCCTGCTTTTCACCCCGTGACAGGACAGCCATTGTAGTTACAGGGAAAGTACATGAAGAAAGCTGGAGAGTATTAACAAACAGCAAAATTCTAGCAACAAATATGGAAGGAAATGGAATCTGTTTTTTATTCTAGCCACTAATGCTGATTCTGTGTTATATAATTACAGTGAAACTGAGTAACACTGCTCTGTATCAATGTCTAAATGCACAACTGTAATGGCATTCTGCTGAGCATTTTCCACTATAATGGATTATGTTGATTATTTTCTCATAAGCATTGTTTTTACCCTATCAGAGAGGGGTTCCTATGCTAAAACCAAACACACTAACAGTGGTTAGCTGGTTAGCTTTTTTTTTTTTCAGTCTGATACCCTCTTCCATTTTCCAGATATTCTTCAAACTTACAGACATCCTTGTCCCAAGGAGACAGCAATTCAACAAACTACACAACCACCAGATTGTCATCACAGTTCCTATACAAAAGACTAAATTTTAAATAAATCTGTCCCTTAAACCAGTTTAACCCTTGCTTAACATTTACAGATATGCAACAGCAGTGACAAGTGCAATGTGCAACAAGAAGCAACCCTTGCATGGAAGAGTCTCCACACCTTAACACAGACATGTTCTAAAATGGTGAAAAGATCACATCAGGCAGAGCTGAGAGAATGGATGAAATATAAGAGGCTAAAGTCTCATCTGCTTTTACAGCATGTAAGGCCAATGCCAAGCCTGTGCAAGCCACCTGAACAGAATGAAACTGCACCACTGCAGGGACTATGGCACACAGTATGACTGGTCACATTAACATCTCCTCATTCTGAGTGTGAGAGAGGCTCGTGGTTTTGTAGGAAGAGGGATCAAATCAATGCCAGTTTATTTGACTGCACATATCCTGCTTTCATAAACAGGAGGAGAAAGTAAGAAAGATGTTGTTCTGTAGCCTATTCATTTGGAATAAACATGCTCCATCCAGCTTTCCTGAATATTGATTGCAATGGATTAAGGCACACTTCCATCAGTTCATCCATATAATGTACATGGAAGAAAGTTTGCCTCGTGAGTCTGAGATAGATTCTGATGTTAAAGTTTCACATACAACTTAGTGTTATGAATAAAGGGAAAAGACAGAATCTTGGAAGAGTGTGGATGCCCCATTTCTAAAAGCACTTGTGTGAACTCATGCATGGCCCAAAATGTGCTGTTTAAGGCTACTGTGCTGCTTGTATTTAATGAGAGTTGTTTCTTCTACAAGATGTGGCAGATCAGGATTTTCTCTGTGTGTCTCCTTCCAGGCAAGCAGATAATCTTGTCTGTGAAAAGCTCAAAGAGGTCAGAAGTTGATTTAACAGTCTTATCTTTCTGGAAAAGAATCCCTAGTCCCAAAGGTATAATGTAAGTGCTCACATAGGTAAAGAACTATAGAACCTTTCCTGGGAAATCAAAAGTGTGATCCTGTCTCTCCTTGCAAGAGCTAAAAAATCACTTACTTGTGGCTTCTGCACAATATATTGTGAGAGAATACTTTTCATTAGGTAGTGAGTTTTCGTGGGTCTCAGGCTCTCTCGTGTATATATGAGCAGAACAACATCCCTCTCATGCTGTGTGAACCTTGAGGTAGCTGTTTTCCCTCTCTGGGTCTCCTTGCCTTTCCAGTTAAGAGGTTTCAGAATTAAGTCCTCAGGAAAGAGGCAGGAGGAAGGAGGAAACCAAGTGCTTCAGGAATTTAGTAGCCATCTTTAAGCAATATCACATGCACCTCTCCACTGCCCTTAACATCAGCAGGACTGGTGAAGAAGCTGAAGAGAGTTTCCTTTCATACCTCTTCTCATTTGATCTTTTTTTTCCTGTGGTCTTCCTTCCATCTCATCACTTCCAGCATCTACCAAAATAGTGCCTGAAACCATGGCTGTTAGTTTTGCTTCCTTTCCCTTGGTGCTCTCAATCCTTTATGGCAGTGTTGTCGTTCCTGTTTTCAAGACAATCCATTTTGTTTCCCTCTGTGCAACAGCTTGTTTGTCATCTCTACTTTTGTTTATTCTCCATAAGAAGTATTCTCACTTCTGTTCTCTTATACTGTGTCAGTATTTACTTTCCTTGACAATATTTTCCTTCCACTTTCTTCCCTTTTTCAGCACATCTCACCCAATCAGCACTTGGAGTCTTACATTTTATTTTTTATTCTTTCATACAGATTGTTTTTCTCTGCTAAAAGGCTTATTTTCCCCAAAGCTGGTAATAACTGCCACAATCTTTCCTCTCAAACCCTTTTTCAACTACTTTGTTCCTCATCTTGGTTTCTAACTCACATCATCCTTCCACTATCATCGTTCCTGTCTCACCTATTTCACTTTCATCTCCTCACCTTCACTTTTCCCTGTGAACTACAATTTCCCTTAAGTTTCTGCTGCTCAGCTATGTAACCATTCTTTTATTTTCTAAGTCAATGTCTGTTGCAGTCCCACTTCTATCCCTCTCATTTTCTTTAATGAAAATCCATTAATTTGTTTTCCTGTGCTAGTTCTTTCTTTCCCAGTACAGTCAGGTTTTGTTGTGGGTAAGGATATCCATATCACATTACCCAAAAGCAGTAGGTGCTCAAAACTGAATGATACCATAGAGATGAAGAGTCCTGATCTTTCCCAGCATTTATCTCATCTTTCAGACTTTTCCTCCTCTATCTTTTATGACCTCCTCTCTAAATGACCTCTGCACAGACAGCTGAAAATGGACTGCTTCAAATTAAGATAAACAATTATTTCTGGAAACTCTGAATTCTCTGGGAAACAATGATTCAAAGCAATGTTATTTGTCCAAGGCACTGTGCTCAGCTCCCTCATTATGCAATTCTCAGTGCCTTGCAAGACCTGCTCGTTATTGCTTATTCCCACTTGCAGACTGCCATGNTGAAGGCCAGGTTGGACGAGGCCTTGAGTGACCTGTACTAGTGGGAGGTGTCCCTGCCTATGGCAGGGGGTTGGAACTAGATGATCCTTGAGGTCCCTTCCAACCCTACCATTCTATGATTCTATGATTCCAGCATAGCTGCACCACACAGTGAATTAGGCAAGGAAACGGATCCAGCCGAAAACCTTTTTCAAACTGATACCCTTTTGGACAAATCAGTTCCCTACATGTTTTGGCATGGAGCCACAAGAACAGCTGGAGAAATGAAAAGCTAGCCTGGGGTCAGGAGCAGTGTTTGCAGCAGGTGAAGAGGGCACTCTGTGGTTTAGGCTGCCTTCAGCAATATCCACCAGCATGTGTGAAACCGCAGCTCAATATGGAAAACAAAACCACAGTAATCACTTGTTTTGTTCTCTACATTCATCAGTAATTGTCTCTCCAAGAGAAGCTTGTTTGATTTTTCTCGGTGACAAGGAAGCAGATGCATTGATTTGGTCTCAGATTAAAACTAAATAACTGCTGCCCAACAAAGAAATCTCTTAGGAAGATACATAGGAAGGGAACTGGAACACGAAGCGCACTGCAGCTAACTATCTGCTTCCATCATAGTGTTCCTTCAAATGCTGGACTAACATAGTTTGGTATGAGCTGGTCACCAGAAGTTAAATGACTACATCACTATCAGTGCTGCCCTCAACCACTGTTTTTTATCACTAATTGCCTCAGGCTTTCACATGAAGATGTAAAGATTATAGAAAAGGAGTATCATGTCAAAACTGACAGCAGTGAGAGATTTCAAAGGTAGTAAGGTTCCCTTGCTATCACCACTACATTATTTGTTTTTTACAGAGAGGTTTCCTTTAAACATTTACCTTTAAAATTACTGCAGGACCACTATTCCCACTCTACACTAGCAGGTACACCAGTAGTTTTAGATCCTGTTTTAGGGGTTTATGTTAGGTCTTGAAAATAGAACCACAACTAGAATCAGGCAGCACTATTCAATATTATTTTAAAAATCAATTACAGATATGTAATTGATGGAGCAGGTCCAGAGGAAGCCACTAAGATGCTCAGAGGGCTGCAGCAGCTCTGCTATGAGGACAGGCTGAGAGAGTTGGGGCTCTGCAGCCTGGAGAAGAGAAGGCTTCCAGGAGACCTTAGAGTAGCCTTCCAGCATCTGTAGGGGGGCTACAGGAAGGCTGGGGAGGGACTATTGACAAGATCTTGCAATGACAGGACTAGGGGCAATGGGTTTGAACTGGCAGAGAGGAGATTTAGACTGGAGGTTAGGAGGAAGTTGTTTGCAGTGAGGGTGGTGAGGCACTGGCACAGGGTGCCCAGGGAGGTTGTGGCTGCTCCCTCCCTGGAGGGGTTCAAGGCCAGATTGGAGGAGGCCTTGAGCGCCCTGTGCTAGTGGGAGGTGTCCCTGCCTATGGCAGGGGGGTGGAACTAGATGATCCTTGAGGTCCCTTCCAACCTTACCATTCTATGATTCTATGAAGGAAGTTATTATGAGATAAACTTCCCATGTGATTCCTATCTAAATATAAACTACCACTTTATCGAATCTGCAAACAGCCATCAGAGTTATGAGGTACACATGAGTAATTGGAACCTGATTTCTTTAATTTCCAAGTGGATTTAGCCTTCAACAACATATCCTAGCATTTGTTAAAGAATGCACTCCCCTTCTGTGAACAATCAAACTAAGATTTTCCCTTAAGCTCTTGAGTACCTATGTGCATAATGCCATTTTATTAGTTAATTTGCCAGCATAGTAGTCAATATTCTCCTGGATTGCTTTGAGAGTGTGCAGAGTATATGCACACTGTGCCTAATACATGAATAATGTTTTTCTGGTCTACCAGCACTCAGGAGTCCCATAAGCAGATACTATTCAAGCTAACTGTAGTTCAATAAGGCTTTTGGGTTAAACTCTACATCACATGTATATGTTTTCATAAACACCTTTGGGATTTTTTTGCTTATTGATTCTAGTATAGATCAAAATTAGCATAATTTTTTCCCAAGCAAAATAACAATCCNGATTCTATGATTCTATCTGAACCTCCCCTATTCCTTAAAATACAAGCAATGCTCTCACAAATAACAGGCTGTCAAATTTTCAGATATGCCTCTCAATTAGTATGTGCATACATTCTGCACATGCTGGCATCAGATGACCTTTGTAAACACAGCTTGCCAATACAGTTGCTTGCACACTTGCAACATCACTCCCTAAATGGTTTTTGGCATTTTAATCCTGGTCTCAAGGGTTACCCATTTAGTGAACTCTAGCCAAATAAATACTCAGATGTCTGAGTGTGAGCTCAGTGTGGCAAACACACAGAATACAAACAAACCAAAACAGACCACCAGCAGAAATGCAAACTTCTGAACATCTATTTTTTTAAGTACTATATTTGTGTATATATAGCCTGTGATTTATGTTTTCTTGAATCTGTTTTCCTTCAGTGAAGACCATGGCCACTGTTTAAAATAGGAGGAACATTCTCAGTAAACTGCTTCTGCAGTTATCAAATGTCTTTGGATTCATTTCAACACATAATCACCTTCAAATACTGGCTTTTGCCTCATATGTTTCTGCATCCTTTCATTATAGAGGAATTAGCTGCCAAATCCTGTTTGGAGTTTGTTTGTTTGTTTGTTTCCTTGTGTAATTTTTATTTTAAAGTATATTCATTTCATGTACTGATGTGAGAAATGATAGGGTTTTTTTCTTTTTTTGAGGAAGTTACCCACAATTCTTCATCCTAAGTGAAACTAATTCTCATTCATATTGGATAGAGGATTGCTGCCCTCATCTTCACATATCTGTCTTCCCACATTCTGTGCCTCTGTGCTGGTTTGAGGCTAATTGGAATATTTTAATGGAGAAAAATATATTACAGGCTGAGAAAAGCAAACAATGGTGGTGTCTACGTCACTCATAGGCTTGCTGAGATGGATAAGACTAGAACACAAAACATAGATAAGACACTCAGGCTCAGACACTCTGGGGCTGTCTAGTTTCTTGCCTTCTCCTCTCTGCCAAGTAACCTCACTCACCAATTTCCTTCTACCCCCCCCGCCAATCCTCCAAACTTACCTTGCGTGGAAGGCAAACCTTGGGGTAAGGTAGAGGGGTGGGGAGAAGGTGGAAGGGTGGTTGGGAGCCCCTCCTGGGGACTCTGATTTCTGGGAGGGGGATTGTGTTCCTGTATTACCTTTAACTTGTATATTTCTGTAACTATTCCTGTCTATTGTGTATATCTCTGCTTGTACATTGTGCTGAGCTGTAAATAGAGCTTCAGTCCTTAACTTCCAGCTGGCTGAGTCTAGTCTGGGTCATTTTACAAAGTGTGGGGTGGCAGGGAACTCCCAAACCATCACAGTCTCTTTCCAGAGAATTGCTACTAAAGGAAACTTTTGCCTCCTTCCAGCCCCCACCATACTCACTTCACAAAGATGTAAGATTGCTTTTGGGCTCTTTGTACAGACAGATAGATATGCACAAAGAAACTTGCGGGTTTTTCAGGGACAGAATCCGTAGCGCTTTCCTCTGAAATTATCTTCTGCTGTGGCTTACCAGATAAGGCACCTGGAACTACATTAGTTTGTTCAGGCTCATGGTTTATCTGAAAATCATTTTCCAGTAATCTTCTGTACACCATCTGGCTAAACATCCTGTTAGGAGCCAGCCGCTGAAAGGAGGAGGAAGTACTCTCGTTCCCCAAACCGTTGCTAAGCAGCTCAAGTAGTAACAACCACATCATTTATTCCGTCTGTGCGAACCTGGGTCCAGCAAGATCCCCTGGCCCCATCTGGGGCACGGAGAGATGTGCAGCCCAGGCTGTCAAATAAGCAGTAAGAAATCTTCACTCCTCCCCTGCCCAATTGTCAAGCTGACGCTTTTCTTTTTCCCTGTAGTGATTATTATTAGTTAGTGTTCATGAGACCAGTTATCACTAAAGAGACCCTGTGCCCACCGCAGCGCCACTTTCCTGCCGCTTGACGCTTTCTCTCCCCAAGTGCAAGGCTTGTAAGCTGTGCAGATTAATGGAGCTGATCATTGGACAGATGTGGTGATGAAACAACACCATCTGGGATCTTTAAAAATGCTTTCCACCCAGCATTGTCCAAACTGAGCTATCTGAGTACAGACGTAGTGATCCTTGGTGCCACCTCCTGCGGCTCGTGGCAAGAGACCCCAGCCTACCCTCAGCATTGTGAGGGCAAATGCAGGAAAGTGTACCCCTCACTTCATTCTGTGAGAGAGAATAAATCATAGAATCATAGAATCATAGAATCACAGAATCATAGAATGGTAAGGTTGGAAGGGACCTCAAGGATCATCTAGTTCCAACCCCCTTCCACAAGCAGGGACACCTCCCACTAGTACAGGTCATCTTTCCAAGCAGCATGCTTTAAAACAGACTCATAATTTAACAAGGAAACCTCCCACTAGTCCAGGTCATCTTTCCAAGCAGCATGCTTTAAAACAGACTCATAATTTAACAAGGAAACCTCCCACTAGTCCAGGTCATCTTTCCAAGCAGCATGCTTTAAAACAGACTCATAATTTAACAAGGAAACCTCCCACTAGTCCAGGTCATCTTTCCAAGCAGCATGCTTTAAAACAGACTCATAATTTAACAAGGAAACCTCCCACTAGTCCAGGTCATCTTTCCAAGCAGCATGCTTTAAAACAGACTCATAATTTAACAAGGAAACCTCCCACTAGTCCAGGTCATCTTTCCAAGCAGCATGCTTTAAAACAGACTCATAATTTAACAAGGAAAAGGAATGCTACTTTAAGATGTACCAGCTAACCCACGTCGGCTACTTGGGCTTCAAATGGGAGCTCCCTGCTGACAGGGCAAAATCACCAAGTCTCAAGTTCCTCCTTAAATTGGATGTGGCCCCTCGGAGCAAATGTAAAGCTTCTTCCTTACAGGTTGAGAGTCTGCCTCTAAAAATGTCATTTCCACACATTCACAAGACTTCCAACACCTGCTTCAGGGCAGGAAAGTGTACCAGTGAACACGTGTAGGCAGTGTCCTACTTAAATTAATTCTACTGAGATCTTACTCATTAATCTCTGGGTTGCTGCAGGTGCATTTATTAATGTAAGAGTCCCATGTTAAAATACTGTGATCCTTTTTGACATGTTAAGCCATTTTTAATTTGCTCTCATCATCTCCAGCCTCTCTAGTAGACATTAGATAACTCTGGGGTCCTAAATAACCTACATTATCTTAGGTAGAAAGCAAGTGAGTTATTAATCTTATGCAAATGCCTGTTTAGTTTTCAGGGATTTTGGCACCATTATAAGCACTGGAAGTCATGGACTGTAAAGAAAAAAGGTAATTTCCTGTTTGTTTAATTGATCTTATGTAACTTTTCTCCTGGCTGGTAAAGCTAGGTAATGGAATTTGCAATGTAAAATTATTATTAGAAGTACCAGTATGACATTTGATTAATCCAGTCCATTTAGTCTTAATAATACACACTTGACCTGTGTTCTGGAAGCAAAAATGCCTGCTATTTCCCCTCCTGCTTTTAAAATATATTTCTAAATATCTCTATGACACACAAACTTATTCCTTCATGCATTGTTATTAGGAAATTATCATTTCCCCCAAATACATGCTTCATCAGCAATAGTATGTAAAATTTTAACTCACAGGAAACATTTGGTCTAGGCCATGTCTAAAAGTTCCTATAAAAGGACTGAAGATTTTCTCACTTCTGTACAGATTGAGATGGTTCAGTTCTGGCCACTTCTTGACTGACAGATTTGCAGAGTAAACCCAGAAGGTGGTCATGACTTAGGAACTGACATTGTTCTCACTCAGTGTTGAGCCAATTTTCTGTCCTGCTAGTTCTTGGATAAAACAGAAAATAACAGTACTTCTGACTGTTCAAGAAAAATAAAGGCCATTTGTCACTTCTTTTCAGTAAAAGAGTATTACACCCAAAGCCATGGCCAGCTCCAGGTCATGGCAGAGGATTTTTTTCCTTCATCCACAACTTCCTGTGTCATTTCTATTAGATACAGCATCTTTTCTTTCTCCCCAGCCCAAGCTACTGTTTAAAATTCTTGTATATCGCAGCAAATATTGCCTTAATTCAGCAACAGACAGAAATGTTTCTTCTTACAAAGCACTTTGGAGGAAAAAAAAACATTTTTAAGTAAGGTAGAACCACCACAAGTGATGAACAAGTGCTGTGCAAGATCTGTGCTACCCTATGGATTGTTTTTTGTTTCTGTATTGTGCTAAAGAAATTATTCCTAGTTTCA
>WBNM01015156.1:59169-94482 GCA_013399055.1 Ramphastos sulfuratus | reverse complement strand
GCTCCAACAGTTCAATGTCCTGTTGTTTTAGGTTTTGTTACTCTAAGTGAACTACTTCAAAGAACATTTATTTTCCTCTCTAAAATATCTCCTATAAACCTACAAAGTGGCATGTTTTAATAATTAAAACTCCATCATTCCAAATCATGGAGGACAGTTCTGTACTAAGCAATCCAACACTTTACAGGGAAAAAAAAAAAACAACAGAGAAAAACTACTAATTAGAAATAGTAGTGCTTTACAAAGATTTCTGTGCCCACCATTTCACAAAAGTCTGCTGATGGAACTTAGAGAGCCCGTGGGAGAGGCAATCTCTCTCTTCTATCCCCAACTGCTCACTCTTGCACTGCACCTGCCCTTTCTGCTGGGGCTGTGTAGTGAGATGGGGAAGGGGATGCTCCAAAGTAAAGTTAAGGAGTATGTGTGGTGGCTGGGCACAGGGTGTAATTATTGATGGTGCTACCTGTTCAGGGAGTTCATCTGGCAGCAAAATACATACTAACTAACAAGAGGAATAGTTGCCTGATGATCTGGGTCCCTTTGCCTAGAGACATGTCAGCCGCTGAGAAGGCTTTGGACAGAAAGAGCCAGGATTAGCTGTGCAGCAGCCAGGTAGGTCAGCTCAGCTGTGTCCCACAGTCACATTTTGAGTTTATTCTGAATCAATTCCCCCACCTGATTCATTGTTTGGCCACTGATATATTTGGCCTGGGCTCAGAGGAGCCAGCATGGCTGTGGGAATTAGGGGCTTGGGGCATAGAGAAGAGAATGGAAGGGGACAGGGTGAGTTCTTTGTTGATACTGGCGTGGTACCCAGGCAATGGGATGTGCTTCCCTGCTTGGAGCCCTGCAACCTCCAGCAGAAGCCCAGCCTGACTGTGTGAGGAGCCTGGGTCCTGGGCCTACACCAGCACTGACTCACTGGCTCTGCCCTGGCCAAGTGCAAGTTTGCACCTTAATTGCTTCATGAAGAGGAGTAGGAACAGACACCTCACTTCTCACAGTTTGCGAGAAGGTGGAGAGGAAGGAGCAGCCTAAGGATGAGCACTTGTGTCAGATGGATGGAGTCTGCAGGATCAAAATGCAGAGATTTTCTTAAAATATTTATTGCCTAAGGTCAGCTAGAAATGTGTTCTCACACACCTTCATAGAAATGAGAAATGGGAGCTGATGCTAAATATAGGCAAAAGAAAGGACACAGTGGAGAGCAATAGTACTTTTTTAGCTTCCTGAACTAAGATGAGTAATAGCATCTTGTATCATTTTGTGTTTTCATATAATATTGGAGAGGGTAGAGGGGGCGACGCATGTCTTCTACCTATCATAACATGAAGGAGGTGTCATTCATCATGTTCTATGGCCCAAAATATGTTTTTACTGTGAGAAGCAAGAGTATGAATAGCAGTAGAGTGATCCATGTTTTCATTTCATTAATTTTCAAGGCAAATGTGGGTTTTTTGGGGTTTCCTAGCTGCCAAGTTTACAATCTCAGCCTGAGACTTGAAACACAGAATGTATTCCTTTTTATTTGAGTATCAGCACACAGTAATTTTTTTTTAGTTGTTTAAGTGTATGACAGGCAAACTTTTGCACCAGTGACATTTGCCCAACCTGGTTGTCTTCAATGGATTCTCACAGTAAAAACAAAATGGAGGTATTTATTTCATCAATGCATTTTCAGACACTTTACAAATGAGGCTACTGAGGAACCTGAGGAATGAAGAAACTATATGACTTGCTCCACAGACACACAGCAGATGAGTAGAAGAGGTGTCTTTTGTGCCCTACCTTTGTACTGACTCAACAGGACAACTTCACCAGATGTTGGGTATTTTTAAGACAATGATTTTTTAATTATTTTTTTAAAATCCAATAAATAAAAAAAGAGTCTAAAAATAAAGTTGGGCTCTTTTCCCTTCTAGTAGATTCACTACAGAAGGGGCGGGGGGGAAGCAATTATCACCAGAAGGAAAAAAAAAATCTGTTTCTAAGGACTCAGCAGATTTACTAATATTGTGCCTCCTTTCTATAACACCTTTGCAACATGGAGCCAAACTTCATCAAAGGAAATAATGACATTAAAAAAAAAAAAAAAAAGACCAGAAGATGCATTTTGCAGCTCAATTCATGTTCTAGTTGGTTTTGTATGTCTGCTTTATCATCTAATAAAAAAAGGAGATCTAATAGTGTTCCTATAAGAGTTGACCCTAGTTTATATTGCTTTAGAAACAGTTTAGTTCAAGTAACACAATCCTGAACTGTAGAACACCCTGAGAAATAATCACTTTCACTGTTTCTTGAAAGGAAAAAATTTCCCATCTTCTTTTTTTTTTTTTTTTCCGGTGTCCTCTATGTTCCCCTGCCTTCTGTTAAACGTGCAACCCCAAGCATAAAAAAAACCCTTCTTTGAAAAATTAATAGCTGTTGTTAGCAGTTCTGGCACTAACCACTCATCATTCAGAAGGCTTCTCTGCTTCCCCATGAGTGGCTGAGCAATGAGTGCAAGAAGTTGCCTCCTGTAGCCCCACTGGAGACAAAATAGCAATCCTGGGTTATGTCTGTATGGACCACAGCAGACAGACACCAGCTTGTTCCATTCAAACTGGAGTGCAGCTCCAGCTCCAGCCCAGGAGCTGTGTGTCCCACAGTGTAAAAGACTAAGTTGTATGCTCCCATATGCAGTACTAAGCCATCTGTAGTGTTTCAGGATTGCAGCTGGTACTTTGTCTATGTTGGTGCTGCATTCCAACACAGCTATATTACAGCTATACTATGAAATTTATTAGTCACAATCCTATGTGCTGTCACTCACCAGCTCTTGGTACGCCCATGTCAGGCAATGCAGGTATCCCTCTGGAAGGAGACCAATGAGGATGTGATCTTATTGCTCTGCATGTGGGTGGCTGATGAGAGATGCTATGCTTAGCTTGTTGGTAGTGCAAGCAGCTCTATGTTTCAGCTAATGCAAAGGTCTAGACCAAGTTTGAGTTTCCTTATGTGAGCACAGAATTTTAGGGGAAGTCTGAACCTGACTGTAGTCCTGGACCTTTGCTTTAAATACTCTACAGTTACCTAGTGAGACAGGAGTCAGTCACTGTGACCATAAATGCAGCTTCCCAGTGGAAAAATNAAACTGGAGTGCAGCTCCAGCTCCAGCCCAGGAGCTGTGTGTCCCACAGTGTAAAAGACTAAGTTGTATGCTCCCATATGCAGTACTAAGCCATCTGTAGTGTTTCAGGATTGCAGCTGGTACTTTGTCTATGTTGGTGCTGCATTCCAACACAGCTATATTACAGCTATACTATGAAATTTATTAGTGCAGTGGGACAAAGGAGATACTGAGATGATGTGGTGGGTTGAGGAAATTCCTCCTCCCCCCACCCCAGTAAAATTTACCAGACCAGCTCAGACAGCTTGGAAGTAAGATAAAACTATATTTAACAGCAAGGCTAAATTCACAAGCATCTATAAAATATATATATTTACATGTATTTATAATTATACAATTTGGAAACAATACAGAAATCGAAACTTTCCCCCTGGACAAAGAAAAAGCCCAGAAGGGGCCAACACCACCTTCTTCTCTCCCACCAGATAGAAAACCATCAAAGTCTCACGTGTTACCTGGAAAAGGTTAGGGCAGAGGAGTCAGAGAGGTGAAGGAACGGTGACACAGCCAGTGCCCAAAAGCCAAGAGAGTGAAATTGTTTATATGTTGGCTTTTTATACCAATTAGCAAACCAATGAATGATATAAACTTTATCACTATTACTCTTTTACAACCAATGCTATAATTATTTACATCCTGCACTGAACTTTTAGGAAAGTCTTGATTTCTCTTATTGGATAAGCCTTATAAGCCTTAAACTACCACAAGTGGCTGTAACTACACTGCTTCTCTAAAAGCCAGGGCCAGATACTGAACTAAAGTGTGACATATTCCATGACTCTCACAATCCTATGTGCTGTCACTCACCAGCTCTTGGTACGCCCATGTCAGGCAATGCAGGTATCCCTCTGGAAGGAGACCAATGAGGATGTGATCTTATTGCTCTGCATGTGGGTGGCTGATGAGAGATGCTATGCTTAGCTTGTTGGTAGTGCAAGCAGCTCTATGTTTCAGCTAATGCAAAGGTCTAGACCAAGTTTGAGTTTCCTTATGTGAGCACAGAATTTTAGGGGAAGTCTGAACCTGACTGTAGTCCTGGACCTTTGCTTTAAATACTCTACAGTTACCTAGTGAGACAGGAGTCAGTCACTGTGACCATAAATGCAGCCTCCCAGAGGAAAAATACAGCATGGTGGAGGTTGGAAAGGACCTCCAGAGATCATCAAGTCCTACCCCTCTGCCAAAGCAGAATCACTTAGGGCAGGGCACAGAGGAATGCATCCAGATGAGTCTTGAAACTATCTAGAGAAGGAGACCCCACGACCTCTCTGGGCAGCCTGTTCCAGTGCTCAGCCTCCCTCACAGTAAGTAATTTCTTCCTCATGTTGAGGTGAAACTTTACGTGTTCTAGTTTGTGTCCATTGCCCTTTGTCCTGCCACAGGGCACCACTGAAAACAGACTGGCCCCTTCTTGACACCTGTACTTCAGATATTTGTGTACATCAATAACATCCCCTCTTAGTCTTCTCTTCTCTAGGCTAAACAGCTCCAGGTCTCTCAGCCTTTCGTCATAAGACAGATGTTCTACTCCCTTAATCATTCTCCTAGACCCCCATTGGACTCTCTCTAGTAAGGTCTCTCAGCCTTTCGTCATAAGACACCAGAACTGGACACAACACTCCAGATGTGGTCTCACTAGGGCAGAATAAAGAGGTAGGAGAACCTCCCTTGACCTGCTGGCCATACTTTTCTTAATGCACCCCACTGGGCCACTTGGCCACAAGGGCACATCGGCAAATTGGCAGAAATGGTTACTAGAAAGTTGTGCTAAACAGTGTAAACTTATAAAATATGCTAATCTTTGAATATCTCCTTATTTGAAGATCAGTTGTAGTGTAGAAGGGGATAAAATGTGATTACTTCTCTGTCAAAAGGCATAACCTACTGGAAGAATTTAATGAATGGAAAAAAAAATGTACTTTTCTGCCTTAGTATATATTGGAGCTTAAACCAGATGTGCTGGAGTACTACCCCTCTGGTATATGCCTCATGGAGACATATTCCAGGTTTGACACATTTGCCACAATCATTTCACTCTATAGGCTCCTGAGATCAACTGTTTGTGGCTTTAACATTACTCAAGGCAGCAGGATAAAAAAATGACACTTTTGTCTTGAGACTCCAGGAAACAAAGCCTTAGGAAAGCAGAATCATTATAATGCTGATGCTAAGGATTAATTTACTTTAGCTGAAAATCCATTATACAAATATTATTTGAGTTAAATTAAATTGGCCTTCTTTCCCTACCCCACTCCTACAGTTTTTCCAGAGTTAGTTTTTCAGTTATCTTGCTACACCGTGCTCAAAACTTTATCAACCATACAATGTAAGATAAAAAGATAACCAGGGATCCCCACATGGAGAGAACCAATAGAATCACATGAAAGAAAATTTTCTGTGCAGAACATTTGAAAACACTGGCTTTTTAATTATTTTAAGAGAGTTAAAGTCAAAAGAAGTTGCAAGACCATGTTTTTAATCATAAAAAGTGCATGTATCCACGATATAGATGACTTTATTAAATGAGATGTAAATTCATCTCTTCCCTGTATTCTCTGTTCTCTGCAAGCTTTTGTATGGTAATATTAAACCTAGTCTCCCAAAACTTGAGAACCTACAGATACATAGATTGTGCTACCCTTCCCTGCTTCACCTCACTTTAGATGGTGTCAATATGGTCTTTGGTATTTGTAGACTAGCTAGTCCTATGTATCACTCAAGTAGAGGTGGTAGATGCTTACATGCTTCCCAGTTTCAGCTATATACCATCCATGAACTCCTCACCACTGGCTCTTCATCTGACTTTCTGGGTAGCTTCAGACTGTAAACTCTCATTACAACTAAACCCAAAATCTAAATATAGACATTTATTGACTCGGAGTGCAGGCTGGGGAAAAAAATCAGCTCTCCATCAGCACTTGATTTGTATTTGCAGTCTCAATAAATTTGAAGTAGGAGTTTTAGCCCACTGGAAATGGTAATTACTCAGTCCTCCTCTGGACTTCAGGAGGCTGAAGAAAAGAAAGATCTATGAATATGTCATACATAAATCCAAATGGTAAAATTTCACTAAAATGAGTTACTAAACTTAAGAACCTGAAAGTTAGAAAATGCCAATTATCTTGTTTATATCTGATTACTCTGCATTATGAAGTTATCTGCAGGACAAGTACAGGCTAGTCATACAACATGGGTATCTGCTTAGGTGTACACTACTTATGGGTTCTTTCTACTCATTGCAGGACTGGGAGCACAGCACTGTCCAACAGACAGTATGAGTGGGATTTGGGGTTCAATGTCAGCTCAAGCCAATGAGACAGGTGAGGCATGATATAATAAACTATTTATCTGAGATAGTCCCTGAACCAGTGATTCATCAATCTCCCTCCCATGATCTAGCCACTAGATTAACCACTAGTCCATATTTCATTGCTCCTGCAGGTAGAAATACCAATATGCTTAACAGAAAGGCAAGTTTTAAGTACTTCAGTGCTTGGTGAAGGTCTTTTAAACCATAAAGGAGAGGCATATGAACCTTTGACTGAGTACCAGCACCTTGGTCCTGTAGGTCAGTCTGATTCAACTTGTTATTTATTGATATAAATTGGAAGTATCTTTGTTAATCCTAAGAAAACTTGTCTTAGCACTAACTGGTCTGAGATCAGATCTGGACCTTGTGGGACTGCTATAGTGATGAGTGCTTTTGATAGACTGTTCAATAGTTGTACAGATCATCTCTGAGATATATACAGAAATTGAACTGGTTGAATCTGGATGTGAGAAGGAAACTTCACATATTTCAGCTTTGTTTGCATGAGTTGAAAACATTTCTCCAGGGTGCATCCACCACTTGTAACTGCTCAGCTGTAAATCTGAATGAAGGCTGGAGAAACAAAAAGCTGCCTATGTAGGCAAACCACTTGGCTCGATGCCCTCTTCAGTGTTTACCCAGGCTGCAGACTGTTTTAACAAAAGAAATCTAAGAATAAATATGCTCTAAGGTCTAAAGATTCTCTCAACTATGTAAAATTCAAAATAGGGTCTGGGAAGGGCAGCTGCTCATTTGCATTCCTTGCATGCAGTGCTAAGAAGCAACTGTGAGAAATGCCAGCTTTGAGATCCACAGAACAGAACTCTGTCTTCATTTTTTCCCCCTTATTTTATTTTCACTTTCTGTACTCTTTAGACACATAGTTGAGATGCTCTTATACCAGACATTTTTTATACAGGATAAGTGTTTTGGTTTTTTTTTACTATGTTGAGCTCCTCAGAGACTCTTTTCTATTCTGAGCTTTGCTCTTGCGCTTGCCCCAACACAGCTTCTCCGAGACATCTCTCCTGCAAAGCTGACTCTTCCTTTAGTCCAAGGTTTCCCTCTTTCAGACACGGGTTGCCCTCTCATTTTATTTCCCAATTTATGATGGCCATTCCTCTCAATTTTTTTATGGAAACTGGAAAAAATTGAAATAACCCATGTTTCCTTGCCGTAAAACATACTTATCAAACTTTCTACTGCCATTATTTTCCTTCTCAAATTTGCAAAGAATCTGAACAAAGTATCGGTGTGTAAACTCACACCAATACTCAGAGACCATTTGTTTTTATTAGTGGAGCTTTGGTGTGAGATTTGAGTACTCAACTGCAAATACGAGTTTCTAAGCTTTCCCCACCTCTGCCTGTGATGTTTTCTAAGCGNTCACGCTGCAGGCTCATGTTGAGCTTTTCATCAACCCAGACCCCCAGGTCCTTTTCCTCAGGGCTGCTCTCCAGCCATTCACCACCCAGCCTGTATTTGTGCTTGGGATTGTGCCTACCCAGGTGCATTTTGCCCCAACAGGACTTGCTAAAGTTTATAATACATGCCAATTGTGGTGGTTTGGCCCTGGATGGGGGCCAAATGCCCACCAAAGCCTCTCTACCATTTCCACTCTTAGATGAACGAGGGAGAGGGGAAATATAATAGAAGCCAGTTATACAACAGAAGCAATTTAATAATAATAGCAATAAGCACAAGTGCTAGACTGCACGGAACAAAAGCAGAGAGAGACGTTAGTCTCTGCTTCCCATCAGTACGATGATGTTTGGCCTCAGGAAGCAGGGCTCTGTACGCGTCATGGTTTGCCTGGAGGAGAGACCACATGGATGAATCTCCCCAAACTTCTTTCACTTCGTCCTTCTATCTGATATCTGATATCTTATATCCATATGGCATGGAACATCCCTTTGGCCAGTTTGGGTCAACTGCCTCAACTGTGTCCCCTTAGACTCTCAGAGCAGGGAAATGTTGGAAAAGCACAGCCCAGGTGCTTGGCTCAGCAGTAGCCAAAACAGTGGTGTGTTATCAATACTCAGCTACAGTACTGCAAAGCACACCACTAGAAAGATGCTTTGAGAAGAATTAACCCCACCTCAGCCCCAAACCAATACACCAATATTGATGTAGAGTACTGTGTGCAGTTCTGGAGCCCCCAGCACAGGAAGGACATTGAAATTTTGGAGAGGGTCCAGAGGAGGGCCACAAAGATGATCAGAGGGCTGGAGCAGCTCTGCTATGAGGACAGGCTGAGAGAGTTGGAGCTCTCCAGCCTGGAGAAGAGAAGGCTTTGAGGAGACCTTAGAGTAGCCTTCCAGTATCTGAAGGGGGCCTACAGGAAGGCTGGGAAGGGACTATTTACAAGGGCTTGCAATGACAGGACAAGGGGCAATAGGTTTGAACTGGCAGAGGGGAGATTTAAACTGGATGTTAGGAGGAAGTTCTTTCCAGTGAGGGTGGTGAGACACTGGCACAGGTTGCCCAGGGAGGTTGTGGCTGCTCCCTCCCTGGAGGTGTTCAAGGCCAGGTTGGAGGAGGCCTTGAGTGACCTGTCCTAGTGGGAGGTGTCCCTGCCCATGGCAGGGGGTTGGAACTAGATGATCTTTGAGGTCCTTTCCAACCTTACCATTCTATGATTCTATGATTCTATAATATCTTGTAGTATTCGCATGGGTAGAAGAGAAAGGTAAATAGGTCACTTTTTGAACTAGTCCTCATTTAGATCAGTTTAAATAATGAAAAGGTGAATAGCCTTTTGGCTATGCTGGTAAAAGGAATCCAGTGCCACGTGAACACAAATAGTTTTGCTCCACTTTGCAGAATACAATCTTTCCTGTATGCCTTGGTAGGGAAAAAAAAAAGGAACTTCTTATTCTCTGCTGCTTTACCAGAAAGTGAGAGGATCTGATCTCGCATTAAGAAATCATTACTCTTTCTTTTTTATACTGAGGTGCTACTGAGATGTAATGAAAAAATCTAAGAAAAATTGTGCATTTGTTTTCCCTGCCATTAATGTGTTTGTTAGCTGCTGAATCTACATAGACCATCTACTTGAGTTATCACCTAATGCAGCTCTTCTTACTGATAGTTCCTTTCCTGTATTGGTTTTGCGGTGGTGTTTCTCTGGCCTTATTTCCTCTGTCTCTGGTAGGAAGACCAAGAAGATAAAATCCCAGTTAATGGCAAAACAATCATTGGCTTTAACAGGGCCATAATTTCAGAGCCTAACACCATTTAGCAGCCTTTGGTACAATTGATTTCCTGGATTATGTGCACTGAGTATATGGTTTATTCTAAGGGTTTCTGAATCTTTTGTTTGTTCAGAAAGTACCCACGGTGGATTCTGGCTTTTTCTTTTCTTTCCTCTGTAACAAAAAATTAACAAATTAATCTAAGGGTTTACCTGAATAAAGGATTTCCACATGTAAGAAGTCAAGCAAGGAGGAGAAGAGACCTGCATGACTGAATAGAGACCTGCTGGTCAAAATAAAGAACAAAAGGGAACTGCACAGATAGTGGAAGTAGGGACAGGTGACCTGGGAGCAGTATGGGGGCACCACCCAGTAGTGTAGGGATCAGGTCAGGCAGGCTGAGGGACGTCTGGAGCTGAAACCTGGCAATGAACATAAAGAATAACAAGAAAGGCTTCTACAGGTGCATCAACCAGCAAAGGAAGGTTAAAGAAAGCATTCCTCCTCTGAGGAGTGAGAATGGATAACTGGTGACAACATATGAGGAGGAGCTGAGGTACTTGATAACTTTTCTGCTTCAGTCTTCACTAGGAATGGACCACTAGATCCAAAATCTAAAATTCACTAGGTGCTGACCAGCAGGGTAAAGTCCTTCCTGCTGTAAGGAAAGATCAAGTTCAGGACCTCCTGAAGAATCTGAAAATACATAAATCTATGGGGTCTGATGAGATGCATCCCAGAGTTCTGAAGGAGCTGGCTGATGTAGTTGCAAAGCCACTGTCTATAATATTGAAAAGTGCTGGCAGTCAGGTGAAGTCCCTGGAGACTGGAAGAAAGGAAACATGGCACCCATCTGTAAAAAGGGTAAGAAAGGGAACCCTGGAAATTACTGACCTGCCAAACTCACCTCTGTGCCTGGGGAAATTGTGAAACAAATCCTCCTAGACACTGTACTAAAGCACATGGAGGACAGGGAGGTGATTCCAAACAGCCAGTATGACTTCACCAAGGGCAAGTCCTGCCTGGCCACTTGCAACTTTCTGCAACAGCATAACTACATCAGTGGTCAAGGGAAGGTCAGTGGATGTCAATCTATCTGGAATTTTGTAAAGCCCTTGACACAGTCCCCCAGAACATCTTTTTCTCTAAACTGGAGAGATAAAAATTTGATGTGTGGACTGTTCAGTGGATAAGGAACTGGCTGGATGATAACATACAAAGGGGAGTGGTCAGTGGCTCAATGTCCAGATGGAAATGGGTGACAAGTGGTGTCCCTCAAGGATCTGTATTAGGATCAGTGCTGTTCAACATCTTCATCAATGATATAGACAGTGGGATTGAGAGCATCCACAGCAAGTATGAAGATGATACCAAGCTATGTGGTGTGGTTGATAAGGACAAGATGCCATCCAGAGGGACCTGGACAGGCTGGGCATGTAGGTCTCATGGAGAGAATCTCGTAAAGCAAAGTGTAAGGTCCTGCACCTAGGTCAGGGTGATCCTCGATATCAGTACAGGCTGGGGGATGATGGAAATGAGAGCAGTCCTTCAGAAAAGGACTTGGCAGTACTGGCATACAAGAAGTTGGACATGAGCCAACAATGTGCCCTTGCAACCCAGAAAGCAAATTGCATTCTGGGCTGCATGAAAAGAAGCACATTCAGCAGGTTGAGCGAAGTCATTCTGCCACTCCACTCTGCTCTGGTGAGAGCTCACTTGGAGTATTTGGTCCGGCTATGGGACCCCCAACACAAGAGGGACCTGATGCAGTGGGTCCAGAGGAGGGCCACAAAGATGATCAGAGGGCTGGAGGACCCTCTGTGAGGGCTGGAGGACCCTCTGTGAGGGCAAGCTGAAAGAATTGGAGCTGTTCAACCTGGAGAAGAGAAGACTCTGGGAAAATCTTGTAGATACATTTCAATATCTGAAGGGGACCTATAGGAAGTCCGGGGAAGGACTATTTAGAAAGGCTTGTAGTGATAGGACAAGGAGCAATGGTTATAAAATGGAACAGGGTAGATTTAGGTTGGACATAAGGAGGAAGTTCTTTACAGTGAGAGTGATGAAATACTGGAACAGGTTGCCCAGGGATGTGTTTGAGGCCCTGTCCCTGGAGACATTCAAGAACATACTTGATGTGGCTCTGGGCAGCCTGATCCAGTTGGAGGTGTCCCTGATCAATTCAGGGGACAAGATGACCTTTGAGGGTTCTTTCCAACCCAATGCAATGTGAGAATCTGTGAACAACAATCTGTATAAACTCACAAGAGCACAAAGTTACCAATACTAAGGGCCCATAGGATTTTCAACACATTAGCAGTTAAAATTCCACAATTGTAAAAAAAAAAATCCCATCCCACTTCTTAAAAGTGGGACCCTGAACCTCAGCCTTTATTCTGAAGTTTCATTGAACTTAGAATCATAGAATGGTAAGGTTGGAAGGAGACCTCAAGGATCATCNATTTGTGCTTGGGATTGTGCCTACCCAGGTGCAGGACCTTACACTTGGCCTTGTTGAATTTCATGAAGTTGGCTTGGGCCCACCTCTCCAGCCCGTCCAGGTCCCTCTGGATAGCATCCCTGCCCTCTAGCAAGTCGACTGTGCCACACAGCTTGGTGTCATCTGCAAACTTGCTGAGGGTTCACTCAATTCCTCTGTCCATGTCACTGACAAAGATGTTAAACAGCACTGGTCCCAGCACTGACCCCTGAACTGGAATTGAATTAGGACAAGCTCGGTCTCAGCTGGTCCAAAATCTAAACTCAAAAGCAAGTTTTGCTGGTTTGCTTTCCTCCCTGAAAATCGAATAGATTCATCTCGAGTTGTTTTGTCAGCCACACCTCAAGCTGTAGATCCCTTGTTTGTGTGAAGAGAAGAAGGTGACCTATGGTTAGAGGGAGAATGGAGAAAAGTTAAGACTTCTTTAGAACAGATGGGACTGTTTTGCATGTAGTGAATTGGAAGAATAGCACAGGGAAATGAGCATCGTGAGGCAGAGGTGGTGTCAGGAGCATGTATTAGGTGACTAGGACTAAGTTTCACCTAGATGGATTTCCAAGTTACAGCCGTGACTCCTCCATGCCGTACCCTTTACCCGAGAACTGAGAATGCTTTAGCCAATAACACTGGCTTTCTTAGCAGTCTCACAGTGCTGTGTATTAAACACATTGTTGCATAAATACATATCACAACACGTAATTCCATATTGCACTATGTAATACTGCATATTATGTAGGGTGCAGTTATCCTGTGTCGTGTAAAAGTATTAAGAGAACATGGTTAAAAGCCTATAGTTTCTATGTGGAATGTTAACTCATCTAATGTAAATCAGTAGTAAAACCAGCATGACATATATTCAGAGGAAAATGGATGTGACAAACAGGGTCAATCAAATTTTTATCTGTAAAATCACCCAGAGTAGAACAGATGTTGTTATTTTGGTCCATGCAGTCAAAGAAGGAATCAGAAAATGAACTGAGTAACTACTGAAAATCAATTAGCGTCTTGACTGAAAGTACTGATAGAGAAAACTAAGTTGAGTTGTTTTGTTGTTTTGGTTTGGTTTGGTTTTGGGTTTGGGGTTTTTTTGAATCATAAAAACATGCAAAAGAGAAATGTCCCACTTGATGGCCACAAAGCTGTCTGGCCATGAAATGTTAACATGACTGTTAGTAAATACATATACCCCTTAATCAAACTGCTGCAGGTAGAAACCCACAATTTTGCAAGAAAACAAATAAAATTACAGTGCAGTTTATCAACAAGCATTCTCTGTGTATCTTGATTATATTTATTGCAAGCTGCTTCTGCTGAGCCGAATCTCACTATTAGTATTAGAGGATACATCTGTTTGCTTGATTTGCAATAGTAGTAATTTTTGAGTTCCAGCTTTGCTTCTCAATTGCAGTTGAAGCTTTGTTCAATGAAATCTATTTAAAGCACAGAGAGAGACCTCTTCCCTGCCTCACCGTATGTTGTAGCTTTGTCTCACCCACATGGTGATGCCCAGCACAGGTAGGTACAGAGTAGTGTATGTTGGCTGATTCGGTGGCTTATGTGTATTAGAGACAAGGTTTAATAATCTCCTGCTTTCAATTTCTGACCGTCTTTCTAGAAAGCAGATTGGAAGTAAACTGTGTTCTAAGCCAAGCTACACACAAGGTTTCATGGGAAGAGATGAGCTTGTGCCAGAGCTAAAGTTGCTAGCTGATTTATCCATCTCGTTGGTAGGCTATTAGAAGAGAACATATGTTTATTGGACCCCTGGCTGAGGTAAGTACAGTAGTTTCTGGAAGATATGATGTGTTTACTCTTGAAACAACCAAATAAACTTAAGCTAGCTGTAGTTAATTTGATTTCTTCTGATCCTACTTCATAGCATGTGCAAACAAGGTGAGGTAGTTTCAGAGAGCTCATGACTCACCCTCAGCTGTGGTAACCAGCCAGGCATTCAAATGTGATGGATGAATGGTGTTTCCTGAAGCCCCTCGGAAGCTTTCAGGAAGCACACTCAAGGCTTAGATGGCATTTACATGAGGAACCAGCGTGCCCAGAAAAAAAACATCCTTGAACCTGTACTTCTTCAAGCCTAGCCTTGGCAGGAGCCCAGCCTTGGTATAAGTGTATGGGGCTTTGCCAATGTGGTGGCTGCCCTGAGCACACGTGGCACATCCAGCTCTTGAAATGGCTCTGGTGCAGGCTGTTAAAGTGCAAGATGTTTATAGTCTGGGGGGAGTTTAATGATGGTATGTCTGTAATCTATAAAAGTTTTGAGTTTTCTTTCTTTTCTTTTTCTGTTTCTTTTTTCTTCATATTTTTTTTCCCTTTTCCCTCTCCACTGGCTACATTTTAAATCATTGATGTGATTCTCAGTCATTCTGGTGCCAGCATATAAATCACTCACCTCCCAACAGCTATTCATGTGTCTGCAGCAAAGTGCTTTCTGTGTGGTAATTTGAAAGGCAATGAGGGAAAACTGGTGTAGATCAATAATGTAGAATCTTTGGGGTGTTTAGCACAGAAAATGGAATGAAGAATATTTTTTGAGGATAAAACATCTGTTACAGCCCATTACAAATAGGAGAACTGGGATTTAATGGTAAGTCTGGCACGTGGCACTGTTATTGTCCTACCCAAATAAAGATGATGTGTTTACAAGGAGTATGTTAATGCTTGATGAGGCATGGATAGCACCATAAAACATCAGTTGTTTCATGTATTTACGAGGTGAACAGTGACTATCACTGATTTTGTAGAAAAGTCTATCTTGCATTAAAAGGCTTGTGGACAAGGAATTTTATAGCCACAAACACCAATGACATTAAAAAAGACAGAGCTGGATTCTGCAGAAGGCATAAGGAAATAGAGCTGTCTGAAAAAATGCTCTTGCTGCTCTGCTGTGCTTTGAACTTTTTATTCCTCCCCTGTGGGGCTGAGATGAGCAGACATAAATTTGGCTTCTCAGGAGAGCCAAGCAGAGCAGCAGCACTTACACCTTCACCAGAGTCACAGTGTTTTCTATCTCTGAATCCTGACACCTGTCCACTGACAAGTCAGACATGGTACACCTACTGCTGCTGTCAATGACCTTGTTAAAAACAACTAAAATCTTCCTGATTCCCTTCTTCAAGAGGCAGCCCCTGAAATACCTCCATGGAGCACTCAGAAAAGGCAGTGTAGTTTATGGAATGCCTTAAGAAGAAAGAAACCGCATTCAGAATATAGTGTATAAGCTGGTTTCCATTTTCAGTATGCAATGTCATTTAGGCTTTAAAAGCAGCTAAGGTGAAAGCTTTTTTACTTATGGCAACATTTCTTAAACACACTGTGGAATGATAGAATCACAGAATGGTTTGGGTTGGAATGGACCTTTAAAAATCATCCAGCTCAACTCCCTTGCAGTGGGCAGGGATATCTTTAACTAAATCAGGTAACTCAAAGTCCCTTCCAACCTGACAATGAAGTCCTTCAGGGATGGGATGCCTATCATCATTCTGGGTAACCTGTTCTAGTGTTTTACCATCCTCACTGTATATAAACTTATTCCATATATCTAGCCTAAATCTACACTCCTGTAGTTTAAAAACGTTACCCCTTGTTCTGTCACAACAAGCCCTGCTCAAAAGACTACCCCCATCTTTCTTACAGGCCACCTTTAAGGACTAGAAGACAGCTATAAGATCTCCCTAGAGCCTTCTCTTCTCCAGGCTGAACAACCCCAACTCAGCCTTTCTTCAGAGTAGGGGTGTTCTATGCCTCTGGAATATGTGACCTTTCTCTGGACCCACTCCAACATGTTCATATCCTTCTTGTGCAGAGGACTCCAGAGCTGGACACGATACAGCTGCATAGGTGTTACATGAGAAAGTAGAGGGGCAAAATCACCCCCTCAATCTATTGGACATGCATCTACTGATCTATCAGCAAATATCAACACCTGGTCTACAAAGAGCCCAGTATGAAATTATCATAGAATCATAGAATGGTAAGGTTGGAAGGGACTTCAAAGATCATAGGCCATAGGCAGGGACACCTCCCACTAGAGCAGGTCACTCAAGGCCTCATCCAGCCTGGCCTTGAACACCTCCAGGGTGTAAAAATTAAATCTGTTTTTTTTCTGGGACTTGGAGGGGCAAAACTGTTGAGGTGCTAGTTGAAGACCAGTTTCGAAAAGAATAATTTTGGCTGAGGTGTGCAGTGCAGCCTCTCAGCTTTCTGCTTCCACAACAGTCTAACAGTGGAGTGCCCTATGTTTGGGTTTGGTTTTTTTTGTGGAAGTAAGGTGTATTATTGTTAGCCTTTTCTTGCTGTAAGAAATGGGTCCCCTAAGTTGGCATGGCATGTACTTTTCTAGAATACCGTTGAATAAGGGATACAAAATATTTTGCTTGACACTTCATATTGCTTCTGATAGCCAACCTGAAGATTACAACAGCAGTGACAAAAGCTGAAAGACCTGTTCTATTGGCCTGATTCATAGGAAGACAATATATTTTTGTGCAAACTGTCATGGTGAAATTCCCTTGAAAGGTTACTCAACATGACTGGATTGCAGAGTCAGGTCCTCTTCCAATAAAAGTCTTTAACTTTCAGAAGACATGAAGGAGTGTGGTTTCATCATTACAGCAAAAATAGATGACAGGGAAGAAGAGATTAATTTTCCTGTCCCTTGGTGAATCCTTGAAGACTTTTATATGATTCGGTGTGTTTTATGAGCTGTGTTTCCAGGAATGCTGGCAGAAAACAGGATAATCACTATTTCACCATCATGTCAGCTTTATTTTAACTGGCCTCCACTGACTTTTGGAAAGATGAGAAGGAATAGGAGCCATCAACCAGTTCTGTTTCTGTATACCTCTGTCTGGTTACCTGACCTTGCCAGCCCTCCTGCTTTATTGACTTTACAGCACACATGGGTCCTGTGAAATTACTCCGAGAGGGAGGAGCAGGGCAAAGCATGGAACGACTTTGTCCTGTGGGCAGAGGAGGTAGGAACCCAGCTAACAAAATGACCCATTCCCATATCTGAAGCTGTCTGTTTTTTCTGGCAAGCTGTTGTACAGTGTTGCTGCCACAATGTTCTCACAAATGTGGCTGTTAACTGGGAGTGAAACACAGTCCCTTCCTCTCTTCTGTCCTGCACTTGCCCTGATTTCTGTGTTTCTATAGGATGGTATGCATGATGATTTTTTTTTTTTTTTTTTGGCTGGCCAAGTCAGAATTTGGTATTCAGCCCATCCCAAAGGACTGATGCATATGTATCCCATCTGCTCTGAGAGTGATCCAGGTGCACAAACAGAAAATCTCCAGTGCTCTCTTAAATGCCTTATACAGCAAAACTGTCTCTCCAGAAGTGGGCAGAAAGGATCAAGAGCTTAAAAGAGGCCTCTGCCCTCCAGAACAGTTCCTGGGTTATTCTGCCCTCCATGTTCATTTGATAACAAACTATCACCAGTGTTCAAGAGAATATACATTCCAAGTCTTAAATGCTGGTGTTTGGTGGGTCAATCTGGAAATCTCTCCTGCTGTCTGTAATCATGACCTGTGGTGGATGCTGAGCAAAATAGTGGCAGGAAAAGACTGTGAACAGAGGGACCTTAATTTTGATGTGCTTTTCAGCTCACAGAATCAGCCTCTTTGGGATTTTGAAGATGGGAGCTGCATGCAGATGATTTTACAGAGATGCCACCTAGCTGATGTTCACTTAGTCAATCACTTCATAAACACTTTTTCCTGTGGGTGACTTTTGCCACAAGCTGTCAGTGAATACTGTGATACTAAATCTGTGCCATATAAAAAAGACTTCCTTCCATTTCCTTATAAAATTGCTCTGGAAAAAAAAATCACTGGGAACTCTTTAGTTCATATATTATGAGAAATAATAAATATAATGACCTCATTTGATGTGGATTTTGCAGACCTTTGTGCGATACCCTTCTGGATGTGCTTCTCTCCAGGATAAAGAGTCATAGTCTAGGGAATAACCCTTAATATGGGAGCTGCTTCATCCTTCTGATGATCCCTACTGATTTTGTCTCTACCTTTCATATTTCTGTTATGCTGATCTGGAAATGGGTTAACAGGAGCGGTGTAAGTGTGACTGCACTTGCTGAGTACCAGGTATCCAGCCAAATAGGTTTCAGTGACTTTAGCTTTCCAGTAACTATAGAAATGATGCTAGTTTTTCCATGCAGAGCAGAACCTCATGTGTTTTAGCTTATAGCTAAAATATAGCTCTGGGAGGAGAAAATAATTTAAAAAAAAGGTTTAGATTTTTTTTTTCCCCCTAATTGTGGTTCTTGGTTTTGTGTAGGGATAGAGACAGCATTTGCAGACTGAATGAGAGGTACTGTGTTGGATTTTATACCTGCAACTGTTCCAGAACTGAATATTACTCATCCCAGACCTCAGGAAAGTGTAATTACATGGAATAAAGCCCATATTTGATGGGGGAACTGGAAATTTGCTCTTAAACCATTTCTTGAAAGCTGGGTAGAGTTTGAAACATTAAGAGGTAATACCAGGGTAGATGGATTAGTGACTAGAATTCAAGAAGGCCGTTCAGATGTGAATAATAAATTTCATTTGTTACAAGACTCTGTGGTTTCTCACATGGGCAGTTATGTAGTACATATAAAACTATACGTATGAGACATAGTTTCCAGACCACTTTTTCTTTACTTTTTGTAACTCTGGTTCATAGACAGGATTAATGTCATGTGTTTTGTCCACTTAAGCACACCTATACATCACGGCACACCTCTAAGTATTATGGACAATTTATATTGGAATATAGCAAATATGCAAAACATTAATACAGTGGCCATTGACCCTGGCTAGGCCCATGGGCAGCAATGCTGAGCAAGCAACCACACTGCTCATGACATTGCAGTTTGCTCTACCTGTTAGTCTGGGCAGTTGTAGGGGAATACCTTGCATTAAATGGACATGTGAGCAATCCAACCTGTGCCAACTGCTATTTGTGAACTGAAAAGTTTCACAGCCTGCATGAAAGGTCATCTGAAGGGCAAGGATGCTGGCTGTGAGCTGCCACCAGGAGAAGTCAACAACAGGATGATCAAAGCAGAAACAAAGATTCACATGCAAAGCATTTGAATAGATAAGACTAACCAGTTGCTTAATGCCACAGAGCTTGTGCCTTAATGATTTGAACCAATTGCTTAACAATGAACTAACCCACATAGTCTGTTAGAAAGTATACAAGTGTATGCTCATATTCAATAAAGGGGGCATTGCTTAGATCATACTGGTCTGTGTATAGCTTTGTCCAGGAGCTTCCACAGGCAGTAGCACAGCAGATGGTTTTACTTTTTAAACTGTTTGTTGCCAGAAGCAGTGTCACAGAGCATTGCTGCCTGTGGGCTGGCATCTGGACCATAAGTCAGGGAGCTATAATCTTTGTGCTTATAAATAATAAGGTGTGCGCCTGCATACTGACAAAGATCACATTCACAAAATGTGCTCTTCTTTCCTTTTCCATGCAACACAGGACTAAAGGGATACACTGCACTGGTCCCAGGAACGAAGTCTTGCAGACTGTACATAATTGAGCTGCTTGGAGTGGCTGGACCGTGGGGTCCTGCTGCTTAGAAAGAGTAAATAGGCGCCAGGTCTGTTCATGGGGTGTGTGCTTTTGGGATCCAAAGACACCAGTCCCAAACCTAGTCACTTAAAAAATACATGGGGTTTGAAAATTGAACGTGAAGCAGCAGCAACTCAAACGAATCCACTTTCAGGGTTATTTATTTGTTTGTTTGTTTGTTTTATTTTCTGTGAAAATTAAAGGCATTTTCTATAGACCATTGTTACAGGGTAAAACTTTAGTGAAAAATGTATGCCTCCTATGGAACACTGATACTTTGTTTTAAAGACTCCCCTACTCATGAAATTCCTGAATGTTCTGGGGAAAAGAAGGGTATTTTTAAAAAAAGTTTTTCAAAGAAAAGTAAAAACAATCCATCAAACAGTCCAGTTTCCTGATCAGCACTAATCCATGCATTTGAACAGCATCAGTGAGCTCTTTGGGAAGACTCCTGTATTTTCCTCTGTTGTTTCTTCGTATCTATTTTGTTGGATGCTAAGTGAACTCTTCCCTCATAGTAGGTGACATTTCTTAAACAGTGCAAAAATATACCTATTGCTTTGAGAAGAGCTAATATAAAAATCTTTGCTATAAAAGCAGCCCAACAGCACAAGGGGTAATGGGTGGAAGTTGAGGCATAGGAAGTTTCATGTAAACATGGGGAGGAATTTTTTCACTGTGAGGGTGACAGAACACTGGAACAAACTGCCCGGGGTGTTGTGGAGTCTCCCTCTCTGGAGATACTCAAAATCCTGTGTGATCTGGTACAGGTGATCTTGCTCTGGCAGGGAGGTTGGACTGGATGATCTTTTGAGGTCACTTCCAGCCCCTGACATTCTGTGATTCTGTGAAATATAGAGCTTCCCTATTCCCTTATAAAACCAAAACCAGATGAATGAAAGATGGAAAGAAAGCAAAATGGTGAGAGTGCCTCTATGAAAAGATAGATTCTGCCTTCAAATTCATGGATCAGAAATCCCATGAGGGAGATGGGTTTCTGGGGAGCAGGGGAAATCATTGCATGGTTTAGTCATTTTCCTGTCATATAGTCATCCTTACTACTACACATCCTGACACTGGTTGACTACAAATTGAATATAGGGCAACTTCATTGGTGATTATAATGCTGTGCATAAGACTACGAAGCATGGTTTGTATAGTGGTGAAATACTGCTAATTGTGTTGTTCATGCTCAGAGATGTGAACACCTCCCAGATTTGTGGCTAACTGAAATGAATAAATTTAATCTTAGCAATAGGAATCATAAAACAGATTAACTAGGAGCAACATCTGACAAACAATGAGCCAGGCCCACAGGTAAAGGCAGTCTTGCTTTTTCAGTCTGGCCATACACATCGCATTCTGATAAGAAATTTGAGGGATTATAGGGTAGATCACTGTGGTTCCATTAGTCACCATGGATACCAATTCTTTGTTAATTTCTGCTGTTCTAACACAAGATTTGGTATAAAATTCTGCAGATGATATTTATCTTATGTTCCTGTGGATATTTCTGTTCACCTTTTTTGAAGATAGATCATTGCAATTTCTGTGGCTGTGTTGCTATAGAGCTCATTGCTTGATACACTATTGGTCTTTGGAAGACTTTAATGTTTTGCATAACATATCCTAACATTTTGGCCACTTTGTCTCTCGTTTTTCCCTCCCTATAGCCAGGATTCAAATATGCCAGATGAAAAGTTGTAAAGACAATGCCAAAGGATTGAGTACTGATGAAGTGAGAAAATGGGCTTTGTCTTTTCATTTTCTGTACTTAAACAGTATCAATGTCTCTCTTCTTGAGTGCCACGAAATGCTAACAATGCCAAAAGCCTTGCTGTGCTATCTTGATTTGAAATCTCTCTGTATTTTGTCCCTGGCTGGAGATGGAGTGAGTGTGGAGATAACCTCTGTTTGCGACCAATGTCACCTTCTAAAGGACAGTCTCTTCTTCATGGAAATGAGTGGAGCTGTATTTCACTGCATGTCTTGCATATCTTGTATCATGAAGATACCTCAAGCTAACTTTAAATATTTCATTTAGGTAAGAATATCAGCAAAGCAGAAGACCCTTAGAACTCAGCACCATCTGAACAACCTCAAAGTTCTTCTCGGTGGGTGTATTTTGATGCCAGACAGAGACAATTTAAAACAAGGTTGGACATGTCTGTATGTGCCTTGTCTATGGCTCTGAGAACTGCAAATACGGATCTTGACTAGCACCTTAGACCCTTACCAGTCTGTAAATGGAAATGTTGTCTTTATCTATCCTCTTGCAGAAATACTGTTACTATGTTGAATATAATTTCTACTGTCTCCTAGCAGTACATTAAAGATCTGATTCTTCATTCCTCTTATACCACTTATGGGACTTGCTCATAATTTACTTTTGTGCACAGCAGATTAGAACTAGATGCCAGCCCTTTGGATGTGTGGCTGCGTAGGGTGCCCCAGGTTGCCATCCTTTTCTAAATGGTCTTTCCCAACTGACCTTGGAACAAAGCTCACTGTAACAAGCATAGCAAAATACATATGAAGGAGCTTAGTGAGTTTTCTTGACAAATCTGTCCCATATAATTTTACCAGCTGGAAAAAGTATTTGGTTCTTCCTTTTTAATTTTTTTTCCCTCCCCCTTTTTCTCCAGAATGATCTTTAACCAGAAATACTTACTGAGAATCCAGGGAAGCTTGTGCCTTTTTACAGGCTTTGAGACTGTGTTTCTTTTGCTGCTGACAGTGATTCACATGGAGCTGGCTGTTTCAGGACTGCCCCCTTCCTTTTCTAGANTGCTAGTAGCTCGTGGCCCTACAGATTATCTTTGCAAGAAAATGAAGGGGCAACTTCCACCTTGCTGCGCACTCAATGCTCTTGCCAGAACTTGTGCTTAACAACCTGAGTTTATCAACTCTTCTTCCTCCCCACAGGTCCATCATTGCAAAGGAGAGAAAATGAGATGAAGTGAAGATTGCTTCTCCTTCCCCCATGTAGGAAGGGGTAGCTCTACACACATGAGTTCTCTCTCTGTCTTTGGCTTCATGTAGCAGAATCACAGGAAAAAAGAATGACCCATTTTGAAAGGGACACCTGCCTCTACTTCAGCTTTCTACTCAAAACATGGCTAACTTCAAAGACCAGTTTCAAAGATCTCTGTGCTCCTGCATGTGGTAGTTGCAGAAAGTAATAACCTCTTTCCTTGACAGTCCCATGTCTCCTGCAGTTTCTCCTCATATGCCACAAACAATACTGCCTGGAGGTGTTTAATTCACTAGTACAGACACACTTAAGTTGTCACATTTATCAACTGGGCAGTCTTCTTGTCTTAGCAAGAACAGAACTTTGTCCTATTGAAAGCTCATTAGTTGTAAAGTGTCAAGAAAATATTAACTTTGATGAGTCCTGAGTTGAGTGCAGAAAGTTTTTAGTGTTTTCAGGTTTCTTGCTGGGGCAGTGAAAAAGAAAATTTTGTGTGCTTCCCACTCATGCAAAGCACAGAACAGTGAGTTCTTGGTGGTATGCTGTAGTTGATCTAGAGCTGAGTGAGTATGGCATATGCTAAATCTGAAGGCTTGTCTCACTAACAAGTTGCTTCTGTAGATTTTCTCTCCATTCTGACTTTTTTCTCTTTCCCTTCCTTTCACTTTTCCTCTCAGATGGCCTGGGTTCTCCTCCCAACACCACACACCTTAGGCCCTTGCTATCCCACAACATATGCTCAAATAATTTCTCTTTTACTGCAGGTGACATAGGAAAAACTCAACGTCTCCCAGAGGTTAGTTTTACAACCTAAATCTCTTCTTTTAGTCTATAGCCTGCCTAGCGTTTTCCAGTACAGATAGATGTGACATCTTTCTGATGTTGGCCAAAACAAGCCAATTTCCTTCAGAAGATCTGGCACAATAATTCTTTTGGAACATGGTGTCAACTTGACGGAAATAGTTAATGAGAGAGTAACTACTATAGCATATCCAAAGATAAAGGCTAAATGTATACAATTGTGCTTCGATGCAAAACATCCCCACTTTATGCTGCAAGAGCGAGGCAGAGTCTGGACCCAGGCACAAATCTGGACCTTCTTGTGGCTCTCCAGCTGAACACAGGGCCAATGGGGCAGTAGGCAAAATCCAGGTGTGACTGGGGCCCTACGCAGGATGTCTGTTCCGTAACAATCTGTGTGCACTCTCATTGTCAGCTGCCCTTTTGGACATGCCAAGACCTTGAAAGGACTTGCATAAGTTCCCAGGTGCCATTTAAGATGACAAATACATGCTGGGCAACTCTGGTAATTGTATGTAGGTATGTATGAGTCCCATTAGGCCCCACAGATCATAGAATCATAGAATGATAGAATGGTAAGGTTGGAAGGGACCTCAAAGATCATCTAGTTCCAACCCCCTGCCATAGGCAGGGACACCTCCCACTAGCACAGGTCACTCAAGGCCTCATCCAACCTGGCCTTGAACACCTCCAGGGAGGGAGCAGCCCCAACCTCCCTGGGCAACCTGTGCCAGTGTCTCGCGACTCTCACTGTAAAGAACTTCCTCCTAACATCCAGTTTCAATCTCCCCTCTGCCAGTTTAAACCCATTACCCCTTGTCCTGTCATTACAAGCCCTTGTGAATAGTCCCTCCCAGCCTTCCTGTGGCCCCCCTTCATATGTAGGAACATTCAAATGGTATTTATACTGCTCCCTTAGAGTTTCACATCTTGCCTGCTGTTTGCAACAAACTCTTGAAGGCACCTTTAAGAGCAGAACAATATTTTGTAATCTTCTGCTGATGTCTTCTATGTCAGAAGGCCTGCCTATCACTGCTGCAGCTTTCCCTACAGCAGCCTGAATGGCTGTGCCCCAAGAGATTAGAAAGCGCAACACATATTTCCTTCAGTTACTCTGACACCTTGAACACAGAAACTAACACAGTTTAATGTAAAGAATTTCAATAATCTTTTATATATTACATATTTCCATTCTTTAACAAAGCAGGTCTCTTTACAGTACACACAGGTTCATACACCAAAACTGCTAATAGAATGCAAGGATTTTCTACCTCACTGTTTTATGTAAGTCAAGTGCATTACAGACCAATCACCGCCTTCTAGTAAAAACCTGTATAAGTTTACCATAAAGGCTCCTCAGGACTTCAGCTTTTACAATTTTCAGTTGTGGTGGTGTCATTGTTGGTTCTTATAGGGCTCAAAGCCAATTGCTTTTGAGCATTGTCAGGCTAAGGAATGATATCACAGTATAGTGAACAGCTAATAGGTGTCTCATCACTCCAGAGCACCTGCTTGGGCAAATGGGGAAAAGCTCACAGCTTGCCTGTGACATGTAGCTACACATACACCTTCCTTCCAATGGAGTAAGATAGACTCAAAGGATCAGCATTTCATTAGTGATACATGGCTTGATGCTAGTGAAGTGCAGAAATCGTGTCAGTGTTTGCTACCTGTTTTATTCCTGCTAAACCACATGGAAAACAAGGGGGTGGTTGGTGGCAACCATCACCGCTTCACCACGGGCAAACCCTGCCTGACATATTTGTTATCTTTTTATGATGGGGTGACATCATCGGTGGATAAAGGAAGGGCAAACACTGTCATCTTCCTGGACTTGTGCAAAGCATTCAACTGTCCTACACAACATCCTGGTCTTAACTGGGAGGACCACTTGGTGGATAAGGAATTTTCTACATGGTCACTCTCAAAGAGTTGTGATGAATGACTGGAGAGGTGTGCCTCATGAAATTCAACAAAGCAAAATGCAAGATCCTGCACTTGGCTTGGAGCAATTCCAAGTACAAATACAGGCTGGGTGATAGGTGGATTGAGAGGTGCCCTGCCAAGAAGAACCTGGACCAGCTGGCTAATGAGGTGCTTGATATGAGGCATCAATGTGCAGTGGCAGCCCAAAAACTAAACAATATCCTGAGCTGCATCAAAAGATGCATGGCTATCTGGTCAAGAGATGTGATTCTGCCTCTGTACTCTGGTCTTGCAGGTAGTACCTCACCTGGAGTACTATGTCCAGCTCTGGAGCCTGCAAAACAAGAAGGATGTGGATCTGCTCAGAGGGTCTAGAGAAGGGCCACAAACATGATCAGAGGGCTGGAGCAACTGTGTATTCTGGTATAGGTGATCATGCTCTGGCAGAGGGGTCTGACAAGATGATCTTTTGAGGTCCCTTCCAGTCCCTGACATTCTGTGATTCTGTGACTCTGTGAATTCTTCTAAAAAGACAGACTGAGCCAGTTGGGTCTGTTCAACCTGGAGAATAGAAGGCTCCAGAGAGATCTTATAGTGGTCTTGCAGAACCTGAAGGTGTTCTGCAAGAAAGTTGGCATGTGGTGATAGCACAAGGGGCAATGGTTTTAAACTACAGCAGGGTAGATTCAGATTGGACATTAGGAAGACACTCTTTGCCATGAGGGTGGTGAGATGCTGGAACAGGTTGCCCAGAGAAGTTGGGGATGCCTCATCTGTGGAAGTGTTTAAGACCAGGCTGAATGAGGCTTTGATCAACCTGGTCTAGTGGGAGGTGTTTCTGCCATGGCAGGGGGCCTTTAAGATCATTCTAACTCAAACCATTTTGTGATTTTATGATAACTATAACAACAACTCTTACAGCTATAACATTAACAACAAATATAATAACTCTAACAACTATAATTTTAACTAAGTGTAATTATAACTACAGCAACTATAGATTAAAATAATTTAAAACATGAGGATGTGGCTGTTTCCAACTTGGCAAAATGCTTTTGTCTTCAGAAGAATAGTCTGATAAATCACAAAGTCATATAGGAATCGACTCCAATAGGAGACATTATTCCGGGAATCTTCAAACTGCCTTGAGAAAGATGGGGTTGAAAACCCAAGAATTAGGGACAAGGCTGAGAGGAGAACAAACAACTTGTGCTTCAGTGTGAAATCTGGCAACCCATTCCTAATGCTCCTCTGCAGAATTTCTTCTAGCTAGGGATTAGGGGTTGACATCATCAGACTAAATGTTTAGGGAGGATTCTGACTCACAGGATTCTGACTCAACTGCTGTCCAAATCTATAGCCAGGCCTGGATCCAGTGGCACTAAGAATGGAAGGTAAAACTGAACAAGAGTAAAAGTAAAGAACAGCAATAGAAATCAACAAGTCTGTTGCAGTCAGAAACAATTTCTTCCTGAAAATTGAGAAGTTTTGATAAGATGCCAAATATCTCCACAATGTCTAGAGACATTCCAGCACCAAAAACTGGCCACAAAATGATTTCTACATTCAGAATACTTCTTTATACATCAATAACAGCTACACAGAGGCAGAGGGTATGCAAGAGTGCTCTAACATGGACAAATGATCAGCTTTGGACCCCTAAGGAAGGAGTTCTTCTACCAAGCCAGCCTCGCTCCCATTATAATCAACGGTAGCTAGGACAGAATGAGAAGAGGGACCCAAATCATAATTTGTCATTGTTCCCCATGGATGTACAGCTCCTTCTGGGTGTTTCTAGCACACTCTCAGGAAGGTTTAGTTTTCATTTTTTGTTCCACCTCCCGAAAGAGGCACACCATGCCAAAATAATGCCCGTCTCTCTAGGAAGCTTGTTGCAGTGTTTGAACATCCTCTCAGCAAAGAAATGCTTTCTAATATCTAGTCTTAATGTCCCCTATGGAGCATCGAACCATTCCCACACATCCTGGAACTGCATACCAGGGAAAAGAGATCAGCACCTCCCTGGGTGCTACAGCATCCTGCTACATCCATCCCGCTACATCCACTAACAAGTGTCAAGTGAAAAGTGCCAATATTGGAGCGGTATTTTCCTCCTGACATACATGTTGCCCCAGGAGCACCTCAGAAGTATGGCTTATACGCAGAACACCACTATGAGCTTTGAAGGACAGCAGATTCTGCTACATACCTGGGCTCCTTGTTGTTCATGCTTACTTGAATTTCCTTAGTTTTCCACTCCTGCAAGGTCTCTTTCCAACATTATTTACTTCCTCCATGGCTCCCCATCACTTCCCCTTTCACAGGCTGATTTTCACTTTCTGTGTTCTTTAAAGAGCCTGGGCAGCTTTCCATTCAATAGCATTGTTAGACAGGTGAAGCCATGATCAACTTGAGCCAGTTCTGCTCTTTAGCAAAGCTAGCTCATTTTACCTTCTCTTCTCAGAGGAGCTCTTCATCTGGTTGCTTCCAGCAGCAGCCAGAGACAGCTGCAACAGAAATGTGTCGAGTGAACAGCTGTCAAGTACCTACCTGCCCAATTGCTTTCTCAGCTCTGAAAGGCAGATCCATTGGATGGGTTTGCTTAGCTCAACTCAGCTCAGTCAGTTCTGTTGGGATCCCCACACAAAGTGTGGTGGCCAATTTGCATCAGCCTTAGTCTGCACTTCTGAAGAGCCCTGGGCTGATGGATGACCCTGCCTGTCTCTGTGGCAGCAGGGACCACCTTCTGAGGGAGCTGGCTTTTGCTGTCACACTGTTTGTGGGCTCATGTACCTCTGCAGGTCCTGCTGCTTCCATTTGGCAAAAGTAACCTTCTCCAACCTCAGCTGTTGCACTTTCAAATTTTTCAGCTCTTTGTCCACAGCAAGCACTAAATGAAATAAAAAATAAAACAGAGGCATAAACTAAAATGCACCCTGTTGTATTACAATCGTTTGTCCTATAGCCACAATAAAATACCACTGTGATGAATCTTTAAGTAGGGGTCAATAAAGCAATAATGCTGTACAGTGGAAACCAATCATTTTATGTAATGACTGATTTATTACACCATTAACTTGTCTTTAGTTTCATCTTAGGGCTATTTACTGAGTGCTTGTTAAGTACAGTAATGAAGTGTTTCTTGGGGAGGAAATGCTCAAATAAAAGTCTGTAAGTTGCTGACAGGTGTAAGATCAATCCTTCAGTCTACCAGAACAGTAAAGTCTGTAGTGTAAAAGAAAAACGCATATAATTTGGTCATTTTTCAGTCATTATGGTATCAAAGACAACATGCAAATGTGTGAAATACGAAGAGTAAGTAATAGGTTATAGAAACATGTTAAAATACTTGGCCTTTGGGAGCTGAATTATTTTTGTTTACCTGAAGCAGGTAGGAAGCTAGCATGACTGGTAAAATCCTGGCAAACGATTCCTTTGGCTAGTGCAGACCTGTCACAGTGCTCCTTCTGGAAACCCCAAGCAATGCTTGAGAAAGAGTGGATGGAAAGTAGTCCAGTGGAAAAGGATCTGTGAGTGCTGGTGGAAGGCTGACTAAACATCAACCATCAGTGTGCCCAGCTCTCCAAGAACGCCAGTGGCATCCTGGCCTGTGTCACAACCAGTGTGTCCAGTAGGAGTAGGGAAGTGATTGTGCCCCTGTGCTTGGCCCCAGTGAGCCCACAGCTTGAGTATTGTGTTCATTTCTGGACACTACAGTATAGGAAAGATGCTGAGGTCCTATAGAGTGTCCAGAGAAGAGCAACAAGGCTGGTGAGGGATTTGAAGGGTGTGTTATAAGAGGAGTGGCTGAGAGAGCTGGGGTTTCTAAGCCTGGAGAAGAGAAGGTGTATCACTCTCTACAACTACCCATAAGGAGTGAGGCTGGTGTTGGTCTCTTCTCCCAAGTGACTAGTGATTGAATGAGAGGAAATGGGTCTACACTGTGCCAGCAGAGGTTTAAATTGGGCATTAGGAAAAACTTCTTTTCTGAGAGAGTGGTGATGCATTGGGAAAGGCTGCCCAGGGTCGTGGTAGAGTAGCCATCCTTGGAGGTGTTCAAGAAGTGTGTAGATTTGGCACTTCAGGCCATGGTTTAGTGATTGTGGTAGCTGGGTTACAGTTGGACTCAATACTGTTAAAGGTCTTTTCCAGCCTTAGTGATTCTACAACTTCATGGCTGTGTCACTAGAGAGATGTTGGGGCACAGTAAAGGATGACCACTTCAAGGGTGAGAATAAAGTGAACACTTTATTAAAGGAGATAGATAATACAATTGTAGCAGCAGAGCACAGGACTCTGAGACCCAGTAGCTACTGTCCTGGAGTCCCTAAATTTCCTCTGCAAGTTCAGAAGGAACCAAGGAACCAGTCCCTCAAATCTTTCCCACTTCTGCTGGAGAGCATCCCTTCACTAGAATCCATTCAATCTTTGTCACAGATGTTGAAGTCTGAGAGGTGTGGGATAGCCCTTACTGGGCCTGGACCTATACCTCAGAGTGGATTATCCTGCATTGCTTACCCAGACAACTATTTATTTGCTCCAGAGTGGAGTTTTAGTGCACCAATGTAGGTGCAGTAGAGTTATGGTCTTAATGTGGAACAGTGGCTTGACTGCAGGGATACAGCTTTAAGAACATATGCAAGGGAATCGACTAAGTTTGTGACAGTTTTCCGGCACAGAGAGTTAAACCTTTTAACTTCCAAACTGGCTGCCAGCACTCAAACTGAGCATGGTCTGTAATTCGTGCTCAGGAGAGAAATGTTTTGAGAGAGTGGTGTTTTGTACTGAAACCATGTCAGGGTGTCGTGGTAGGCCTGGATAGGCCAAATTAGGCTTGTACACGTCCTGGCTTATGCAGACATGTTTTTCTGCTCTCTCTCCTTCTGTTTTGGGGAGAGCNGATTATTTAATATTAATAAATTATATAATAATATTTTTATAATATTGTCTCGCAGTACCTAATTACCCTTCCCCGATACAGGGTCATCTCCAACAGTACTGGGAGATGATTGAATTCTATTGCCCTGAAAAATTTCCTGACACAAACTTTAGAAGGCTGAGGCAAGTCACCTGGGATCTGTACTGTGATCAGGATATTTTAATTTCACACTAGTGTAGATCCACTGACTGCAGTGAGGTTATTCTAGATTCATCCCAGTGTTACCAAAATTAAAAGTTTATCATATTTTTTAAAGAAATCTAATCACTTCTTCTTGATTATAACTGAGTTCTTCTAAAACATAATGTGTGAGTTCGGCTTGCCAGAGGGCAGAGACCTGGACAGGTTGGAGAGGTGTGCCCAAGCCAACCTCATGACATTCAACAAGGCCAAGTGTAAAGTCCTGCACCTGGGTAGGCACAATCCCAAGCACAAATACAGGCTGGGTGGTGAATGGCTGAAAGGAGCCCTGAGGAAAAGGACCTGGGGGTCTGGGGTGATGAAAAGCTCAACATGAGCCTGCAGTGTGAGTGCAGCCCAGACAGCAACCGAGTCCTGGGCTGCATCANATTCTATGATTCTATGAGTAAAGCCCAGCTTGCCAATATGCTGGTTAAATGATGAAATTACCGCTACACAGGAAAATGATCCATAACATGGATGCCAGCAGGGAAGGGCTTGTTTCAGAGGAAGTTATACAAATCAACAACAACAAAATAAACAAACAAGCAACCAAAAATAATAAAAAAAAAAGAAAGAGAACACATCAGCAGGAGCGGGACAATAAGTATCTTGAGGAAGTTGTGTGGAGAGAGGAAAGAGCAGAAATGTGTGGAACAGGAAACAGTTATACTGGAAGTAGAATTACATATGAAAACAATCAAATTTGAGCAGAAATATAGCAAAAATCAAGAAAGCATAGATATTGCAGATGGCAGATAGAAGACCTATCAAGCCTGTAAGGCAGTGGTAGAGAAAAGCTGGAGTGAAGGAATGGGATATGTGCCCAGTTTGAAGCAAGCACTCAAGGCTTGGATGTGGGGAATCAGAAGAAATTTGAATCCATCAACAAGGAGAATGGAAAGGCTGAGATGAGGGACTTAGGTGAGGAACTGGAGAAGTTGAAATGCTTGGGGAAACTTGAAGGACAGGGATTGAGACCTTGATATGGGAGAAAAGGCTATCAGGAAAAGTCACTGTATGTTGGTAAAGATAATGGATCATTGATGTAAGGTCTGTCATATCAATGAGTTGGCCGAGGTGTGAGGGGGGAGGAGGAGGGTGAGTTATCTGCCACTGCAGAACGCACAAGAGAGTGATCCAAAATAGCAGAAGGGGAAGGTAGCAGGTAGGGTCTACAGGAGGGAAGAGCAGGAGGAAGCTTAGACAGTTGCTGTTGGGTGTAATGAAGTGTGTGACACAGTAGGCTCTAAAATATTTCTCAGTTAGTCAGGAGCAAGTCTGCCAACAAATTCAGGATGAACAAAATAGAAACTGAAACCCTCACCATTATCCTGGGAAACAACACATTTTAAGATGCTGCCTGTCTCCTACATGAAACCAAATGCATCTGAAAATATCACCTAATTTGCATACAAATAGCTACATAAATTGGACTTGATCTTGCTTTTGGTTGTAAACAGAGGCATGGGAACAGGAGGCAGTGCAGTGCAGTAAATGTGCTGAATTCAGTTTGCAGGTCTGATGCAGCCTCACTTTCTGATGTTGGGTGGGACAAAAAAATGACAGAAAGAATCTTTTATGTTCAACAAGAGTGCAGGAGTAGGTAGCAGGGAGAGCTGAGTCTGTGATATTTAGAGGATTGTCTTCCTTAATTTTGGATATCGAAAAGTTATGCACCTAAGTCTAAGGCTTAATTGATACTAAATGAAATAGGTGGAAAGTCAGGTTTCTGACCTACTATAAATGCTGGCCTTAGCTTAAACTGAATTGCCCCTGGAAAATGAGATCTATTAACAGTCATAAAGGGAACATAGTTTAAGTACATTGGATTAAAACATCCAAACGGCAGGCATCTGAATTACAGCAAGATGACTCCAACCTAAACTGTCTTTCTTTCAGGAATTCATCTGAAAATAGTGGCAATACTTAACATTTCTTGTAAATGTTTTTTAAAAGTTTGAAATGTGGTATTATTATTAGCAGAAGTATTCCCAATTTTCACATTTTTAGCATTTGAAAGATAAAATTTTGTAACAATGGAAACATTTACATCTCAATATTTCAAAGTGGGGTTTTTGTTTGTTTGTTTTGTTTTGTTTGCTTGGCTTTTGGTGGGAGTTTTTTTTCACTTTGCCCTCCAAATGTAATAATTGAAACAAAAAATATTTATGTGTAACTTCTGCACACGCCAAGTCACACTGCATATAGATAATGAAGCTTTCTTCTAGTCTATTATTAGAAAGTGGCTTCTTTGGCACATTCAAAATCTAAAATAGAAAAAAAAGTCCTTGTAACTATAAGCTCTCTCTTACGCTGAAATTAACATTTCTCTGGATTAAGTTATTTTCCTGTCACCACTTGAAAGTGGTTTTACTTAAAGATTTGTCGGATCCCATTATGTGTGGGATTCATGTCAGTTTTGGTTAGGCATTTCTTGCACTAAATTTAGACCATTTGGTGCCCCTTTTTTTGGGCCAGTGATGGGACAAGGGACAACAGAAATACAGAAAGTTCCACCTAAACATAAGGAAAATCTTTAATGTGAAGGTGATTGAGCACTGCAACAGTCTGCTCAGAGAGGTTGTGGAGTCTTCTTTTCTGGAGACTTTCAAAACTTGTCTGGATGTGTTCCTGTGCAACCTCATCTAGACATACCTGCAGCAGCGCAGGGGTTGGACTAGATGATCCCCTGAGGACTCTTCCAACTTCTATCATTCTATGATTCATTATAGCTGATAGAGAAGTGCCTTTGAGAAGGTAGTTCATTCCATACTAAAATGGGCACATAAAGCTGGTAAACAATATTTTTTTTAGGTGCATCTTTTCCCTATGGACTACTGAGAGAGCATTGTTAAGTCTAAGAGGATATCTACATGTCCACAGTGGAGATAAATATCTAATATACTGTGTTCTACTTGAAAAACCATTGCCATTGATTTTAAAAGACCACAGGGTCACCACAACATCATCTCTGGGAATTTGGAAGTGGTGAGACTGCTGGCACCACTGAATCCAGTCCTGCATCACAAGCAGCAATGACAAATAATGTGTCTTCAGATCCTTTCTTAAACACAGCCAGGCTCTGTATTTTTGCACCATGCTTCTCCCTTTTGAGGACTAATTTATAGGAACAGTTTTATTTGCTTTTCATGTTGCCAGTATTTCTTGTTCCGGTAGATCTTTGCTACTCCTTCCCTGGTCCTTTCCTGCTTGAGGCCCACATTGTGTACCTGTCCCTATGTGTTCTGGATGTGTTCAGCTGACAAACCTGATGTAACTCCTTAGCAAGTGCCTTTCACTCCACGCAGGCTCCTTTTATTCTGATACTGATATGTGTGTGTTGTCTTTTCACTTCCTCTCTGCCTGTACATCTCTCTGTCTTGTGTTTTGGTGCTGAATAGTCTACATTTCAGTTCACATTCTTCTGCAGTTTCTGGATCTCAAGTATCTCAATCATCTCTCATTGCTTTACAACAGTGCTAGTTTCTGTCACATTTGTCGTCACCTCACCTCCTTTTTGCCTATTTATCCTTTGTGTTCTCCAGTTAAGCCAATCTGATCTTCAACACCGTCTCTCTGTTTTTTTCTGGTTTGTTTACATGCTTCTGCTCCCATTTATGTGTAAACAGCTTTGTGCAAATGATGACTTTTTCTTTCTCAAACACAGATACTTCCACTAAAACATGTCTAAATTTCATTCCTTGGACAAATATCTGAACAATTTATCAGAGCTGTGTTTGGGAAGAGGTCTCTGATGTCTGAGGGGAACAGTTCCATAAAATACAGAATTACAAAATCACAGAATGTTAGAGATTGGGAGGGACCTCCAGAGATCAAGTCCAACAGCCCTGCTGAAGTGTCGTAGTTTAAAGCAGGACAGATTTCTCTTGTACCTCTTCCAAAACTGGCTAAAGAAAGCAGCTCACACACAGGACTGGACAATTGGAAAGTTTAAACAGACTATTCACACCTACATAACCACGTACAACAGTACATAAGCACATACTACAATGCTACAGTTCTATAAATGGTGAGCATAACAAAGCATACGAAATACAAAGAAATACACAGTCTACTTTACACAGAAACTCACTAAGCCTCACACAAACCCCAAAATCTCAGCTGTCCATGACCCTCTTTCTACCCTCCATACCACTTTATTTGTGATGCAGCACAAAATTCAGCTTGGGAACTCTGGGCCCCAATTAAGCTGCTCCAGGCCTAATTGGCAGGATGGCCCAGGTCAGCCAGGCCTTATGCTCTCCTGCCAGGGAGATAAGAACCTGCTCCTTCTTTCTGGAAGGGGAAAGAAGGGGGAAAGGGGAAGATCTTTGAGGTCTCTTCCAACCTTGCTGATACTGTGAATACTGTGAATACAGTGAAACTAACTGCAGATAGATTTACATGGATGCAGGATTCATGGGAACAAATAGAAGGATTACACTTTCCGGTACACCTGCTGGATCTTTCTAGCTTCTGGAGGTCTGTAACTCTGTGGTGTTCTTCAAGGCACTGTCATGGTAGGCCTAAGCAGGCCAAAATAGGCTTATACATGTCCTGGCTTGCCCAGACATCTTTTTCTGCTCTCCCTCCTTTTGTTATGGGGAGAAGCAGCTGTGGGAAAGAGGACAAAGAATCTGGAGCCACTGAGTCTGACGACTGTGGCCTGCCCAGACTTGTTTTGAATCCTGCAGTAAACAAGGTACACAGCTTG
>WBNM01015156.1:23367-59076 GCA_013399055.1 Ramphastos sulfuratus | reverse complement strand
TTACCTGTATAAAGTTTCCATGACCAATGCAAAGAATTGATTATTATTAAAATGTGTGATAGGGGTGGCAAGTTCTGAATATTGAATATTAATAAACAAATTTTTTAAAAAATCATCTCACATTAATTAATTACCCCTCCACTACATAGGCTCAAATGGCCACACAAAATCAGGATCACCCAGGGCAGGCTGCACAGGAACACATCCAGGCGGGTTTTGAAAGTCTTCAGAGAGAGACACTCCATAACCTCTCTGGGCAGCCTGTTTCAGTGTTCCATTACCATCACCGTAAAAACGTTTCTCCTCATGTTGAGGTGAAACTTTCTGTGTTCAAGTTTGTATCCATCATTTCTTGTCTTAGTACTGTGCACCACTGAAAAAAGATTGGTCCCCACCACTTGACACCCACACCTCAGATATTTATAGATATACTATAACAGTTTCTTCAGTTGTCCCTGTTGAAGGGTGATTGTTACACTCATCGGTTTCCAGATGAGTGTAACAGTCCTACCCATAACAATAAATAATTCCCTTGCTTGAACTCATATGTTATCATTCTTTGTTAGAGCTGAGCTATATCAGAGCCATAGGAAGTCAAAACCTTTTAACTGTGTGCAGCATTGAATTGTTATATGCGGTTAGACGTTTGGCCTGGATAGTGTTACAGAATTGGTAAGTCTGTAACAGCACAAACACAACCCTGTCATCAACTGTGGACACAGCAAGGGAAGCCACTTCCATGTTCACATCCTAACACATATACATATTCATGTCAAGTGTAAAAAAAACAGGAATAAACCAGGAAGCACACAGGGAAGGCCACACTGAAAAAAATAGAAAAGAAGCAAGAAGTACCAGAAGGAGTTGGGTGGAAATCACTCTTGCTATGTTCATTTGAGAGACTGGATCTGTCTGATGGGCTGGATGTAGTGCTGCCCCTTTCTCTAAGGCATTGAGTATTGTGTCAGCCTCACAGAGTTTTCTTCTGATACTACAGAGCCTGTTACAGGACTGTGGCAGTAAAGCAACCTTCTTTGCTCACTTCATGAGGTGGATTCAGGTTGAGAGTTAAGGAATTTTATACACAAAGGGCTCAAGAATGTGTGCAAGTTTTTATAGAACTTCATGGGAAATTTCCCCAAAGGTTAGCTGCTTTAGACTAGATTCATTTTCCTTAACCTCCTGCTGTGAGATAAAATCAAGTTTCCAATAGTGGCAGCTGCTGAAAGCTGACATAGATCTGTACCTCTGGTGAAACAGGAGGTTGGTATGGAGAGTAAGGTAACAGAGAGGCAGTGGTACTCAGATCCGTGCTGACTGCAGCTATCCATGTTTTGTGTCTAGCAAATGATTTATGGCTTGAAAAAGTTCGAAATCCAACTTGAAACCAGTGACAAATTTAGGTCATGTTGAAAGAACAGCTCTGACTGAAGGTGTTTTGGAGCACTCCAAATACCTTCCTTCTCCCTCTCCCTCCCTGCCAGGTTTGAATGGGGAGGAGAAGAAGGCATGAAAACTGCTTTCCATCCCTGGCCCTGCGGGCTTGAGGGAGGAACAGCAAAAGGTGCCTTTCCCCACACATGTGCTGACCTATGTGGAAGCTCGTGCTGGGAATCGGGCTGGTGGTTGGCTGGGTCTTCATGCCCAGTATAAATGGCAAATGGACACTTTGTCTAGAAAAGCATAAATAGGGCAAGGGAGAAGGTGCATGGTTCCCACCTTAAAAGAGATCCCACCTTAAGAGTCCCCTGCCATGACAGAGCTCCCGTTTTGGACTGTTCTTGCTTTGGGACAGCTCCTACCTTCTTACACGGCTCTCAGTTTTGCACCATCCCTGCCTTGGACAGCTCTCCCCACTTCTGCACCACTCTGTGCAAACTTGAAGGCTTCACAAGTCCTGGGGTCCTTTTGAGAGAGCTGCCAGCAGCACCTGGACCCGGTTACTCTCGCATCATACTCCAGCCAACTTCCTGGTTGCTATTCTAAACTGAGCAGACCCAAGCAGTTTGGCTCTCCCCTGCTGCTGCTGAGGCAGCATTGCTTCCATGAATTCCTGTCTTGTGGCAGTCATGTTTTGAGACATTTCTGACTTTGTTGGCTTTTCCACCTGCCTTGGATTTCTACCATGTGGATCCAGACTATTGGCTATTGCTTGCAGCGTCAGAAGGCAGCCAGGCAGCAGAGAAATCCAGCAAGGGATTGATAAAAGAAAAATCAAGGAGTGCTGGTAAAGGGCCTTACAGACCAGATGCACATTTTTTGAGGATGTCTGTAGCAAACCATAAAATACCAAAATTTGTAGGAATGGTTGTTTATGGTAGTCAGTTGATAATATTCAAACCTAAACAACAACTACCACAGAAGTGTCTGCAGATACTAGTTGAAGATCTATGATATGTAATCTTGTAAGGGCCCAGGCCTGCAGTGACTAAGGAAAGCAGGAAGGAGATAAAGGAGAAGCAGAAATATCCTGACATCAGCAATAAAGAGAGGCCTGCTGAACAAAGATGGAAAAAACTCTGTGAGGAAGACTGTGCTGGCACTCATCTCAAATACCACTCAAGACCACTGGGGTGGGTTGGAACTGGGGTGGAGTATGGGAAAATACCTATGTTAATGAACTACAAGAAACAATTGTAATAGCCCTACCTCTTATTATGCCTATGTATGCTCCTGTAACATAAATTGTGGCTTGTGCCAGCATGGGGTGTGCAGGACTGATCCTGCCTGCACCCAGTGCTGCGATAAAATATACCTACTTCATAGCACTGCATGAGTTTGGGGTTTGTTTAGCAGGTCAGGATCATCACCGAATAGCTATCTCACCTTCATGAGTAAAGCCTGCTCTTCCCTTAATTCTCTGCTCAGCCTGATTGATAGTAGGGTAAAGCTATGTTTATAGCTTAGCCTTTTCCATTTTCTGACTTCCTAAATCTCTAAATTTGTCCATAACATCCTGTTGAGTAATTCCCAACCGAATAAGAACCTGTAAATAAATCTAAACTAGTTTTGTATATAGTTTGGGGGCAGGGCTTTCAGGAAAATAAAATAATTCTATTTTTATAATTCCTGACTCGGCCACATTAATTTCCTGCCTCCATGCCAGAAGGAAAGGAAGGGGGGGGGGGGGGGGGGATGGAATTTGTTGGCAATGTCAAAAAAATTCGTTTCAGCATTCTCCAAACACAATGTTTCAATTTTTTTTTGAGCTGGATTCAAAAAGAGCATCTGCTGAAGAAATTCTAGCTCTCATAACCCTGATGACTGGGGCATTAGCCCAACATGCTGAAGATCCCAAAGTCTATCCCTGTCTGTTTCTGAAAGGTTTTGGGTATCTATTTTCTTCTTCTAATGAGACTTTTCTCATTGAGTAATTAAGTATTGCATCTTTAATTATTCTTTCTCTCTGTTGGACCTGTTTCACTCTGAAAAGTGGGGAAGGAGAGAGGAAGAGTCCATATGCTGGGAGTCTAGTGGAGGGAAACCTGAGTTGAAGTCATTCTTCCATATTGTATGGCAAAGGGGAGTTGGGTCCAGACAAGTGCTTTAACCAGTTTACTCAGGTGAGAGGGCCCACAAATGATGCCACATCCTTTCCTTTTTCTTTTTTTCCCCCATATCTCCACAGACTAGTTTTCCACATACAATCTATTTTATTTTTTTTAAAATGCTGAAATATCTGTGAATTAAACCAATCATTTCCAAGTGGAGTAGTTTTTTTTTTGTTTTGGGGTGTTTGGGGGTTTTTTTGTGTGTTTTTTTGTTCATTTGGTTGGGGTTTGGGTTGTTTTTTCGTGTGTTTTATTCTATCTGAACACAGCTTCATTTGCAACATTTGGGGTTTTTTTCTTCTTTCATTTTTGCTTCTTCCACTTTTCAATTTGCATGCTGAACAATATAAATCATTCTAGTGGCACATACTCAGCTTCTTACAGCTTCCAATCCAGTGGAAATTTATAAAGGAGAAACATACAATTTTTTTTCCCTCCAAAGGAGTGAATGACTGAAACTTTCTTTTATTTAGGTCCTTGTTTCATAACACTGCATCAGAAATAATGACCTCATGGTCTGGCCTGTTAAAAATACCTCACAAAAGGCACAAACCCAACAGATTATATTACTCTCTCATTATTCCATTTCTCTGGGAACTTTTCTTTCTGTCATGCTTTATTGTAGAAGACAGAGAGTAAAATAGTTTTGCAGTAATTTCTAGGTTATTTTGCATAGTATGCTGTGCTTAATTTTTTAATGTTTCAAATCCTTTAATCCTTCCAAGTAAGAAACCTCTCCTAACTTTAGAGCACTGGCCTTCCATGAACTTGTGGGAATGGAGGATTTAGAAAGTCTATGGTAAAGGGATTACTGCACATAACTATCGCTTAGTGACTATTAGGATGTGCAAATTCAGAAGTCAGTGTGAAATCAACACATTCAGCAAGTAGTAGAAGAGATACAAAAGAGAAGAAAAACTACGGTCAGTAAAGTGTTTAACTAGGAGCCAGGTTATTTGCAGGAGAATATAATTTCTTCTATTAACATGTGGTAACATGGACTTCAGGCATATCAAGCCTTCTGGAGGCACAAAACTCTCTGACTATCAAGGGAGGGAAATGAGCAGCTTGGATACTTAGTTGACTAAATATGGACTGCATTGCCTATTATCTGTTATCTATATGCTTGATGTGGAGAAGACCTCTAGTGAAGAAGACTATGCATGCCCTACTGCTCTTTCTTATTGCTATGGTGATTCTCACCAGTGAACTAAAATGCAGGAGCATCCATAGTTCCTGATGGGATGCACCTGCAGGTGCTAAAGGAGCTGGTGGAAGTCATCACTAGGCCACTTTCCATCATCTTTGGTAAGCCATGGGGAAGAGATGTGGTTTATCTTGATTTCAGTAGTGTTTTACACCATCTCCCACAGCACCCTCACAGCTAAACTGAGGCAGTGAGGTGCATTGTGAACTGGTTGAAGGGAAGAAATCATAGAGTTATTGTCAGTGGGACAGAGTCTAGTTAGATGCCTGTATCTGGTGAAGTCCCCCAGGGGTCAGTATTAGGACCAGTACTATTCAGTACATTCATCAGTGACCTGGATGAGGGAAGAGAGTGTACTGTCAGCAGGTTTGCTGATGACACTAAACTGACCAGAGTGGAGGATGCATCTCAGGGCTCTGCTGCCATTCGGCAAGACCTAGACAGGCTGGAGAGTTGGGTGGGAAGAAATTAAGTGAAATAGAACAAGGACAAGTCTTTTGCCTGGGAAAGAACAACTCCATGTACACCTGTATAGGTTGAGGGCTGATCTGTTGGAGAGCAGTGCAGAGGAGAGGGACTTGGGGGTTCTGGTGGATAGAAGGATGACCATGAGCCAGCAAGGCGCCCTTCTGCCCAAGAAGGCCAGTGGTATCCTGGGGTGTATTAGAAGAGATTAGAAGAGTATGTTGAGAGAGATTCTCTTCCCCCCTCTATTCTGCACTGGTCAGGCCATATCTGGAATATTCCAGTTCTGGGCCACTCAGTTCAAGAAGAACAGGGAACATGCTTGAAAGACTCCAGTGCAGAGCCACAAAGATGATCAAGGGAGTGGAACATCTTCCTTATGAGGACAGACTGAGGGAGCTGGGGCTCTTTAGCTTGGAGGACACTGATAGGTGATCTCATTAATATTTATAAATAGGTGAAGAGTGAGTGTTGGGAGGATGGAGCAAGGCTCTTCTCAGTGATGTTCAATGATAGGACAAGAGGCAAAGGTGCAAGCTGGAGCATAGGAAGTTCTACATGAACATAAGGAAAAAACTTTTTCGTTGTGAGGGTGACAGAGCACTGGAGCAGGATGCCCAGAGAGGTTGTGGCAGTCTTTCTCTGGAGACATTCAAATCCCACCTGGATGCATTCCTGTGTGACCTAGTCTAGGTGATCCTGCTCGGGCAGGGAAGTTGGACTAGATGATCTTTCCAGGTCCCTTCCAACCTCTAATGTTCTGTGATTGTATGATGCCAGTGATTGAAGTAGAGTTTTTCCATGCAGCTGTGCACACTGTTTCTAGCTACAGCGCAGTTGACAGTTGTGATGCAGAACCACAACTGGTTGAAATAAGGAAGAGATCNAGGTTTGCTGATGACACTAAACTGACCAGAGTGGAGGATGCATCTCAGGGCTCTGCTGCCATTCAGCAAGACCTAGACAGGCTGGAGAGTTGGGTGGGAAGAAATTAAGTGAAATAGAACAAGGACAAGTCTTTTNATTGTATGATGCCAGTGATTGAAGTAGAGCTTTTCCATGCAGCTGTGCACACTGTTTCTAGCTACAGCGCAGTTGACAGTTGTGATGCAGAACCACAACTGGTTGAAATAAGGAAGAGATCTTGTTGCATACTCTCATTCTCTCTTGTTTCATTTTTTTTTTCATGTATTAAAATACAGACAGTGGTAATTAACTGCTTTCCTTAATAGGTGGTGCGAAGTTGAATCAGCACATGTACTCCTCAGTTGCAAGATAGCTTAGTATTGTGTTGCTGTAGTGTCACTTTTTAATCTTGTATAAGAAACAAGACTCATCACTCAGAAGCTGCTTGTATCCAAAAAGTGGGAGAGGTTGAGGAGGGTGAAGTAAGGGAGATCTTGCTGGTATGACTTTCAGAGTGTTGTTTATAGTAATGGTTTGGAATGAAAAGGCTAATCAGTAAAACCATCCTTGTTCAATTTGTTCATTAGAAATAATTTTGAGCCATTATGAAATGCGCACAGATATGTTTGCATATCTAGTGACCTATTCGAATGTAATACAATAAGATTATCTCAATAGCAGTAATATTTTTTAATAAAAATGAAACCCTACAATCTTCTGCTTTTGGTGTAAACAGTGCATTTGTAGTCTGTAGTGAAGATAATTATCTTCTAATGAACAGAGAATTGTGGTTAAGGAAAAATCATGATAAAGGAAGAGAAATGACTAATTTCTTAACAGAATTATAGATGTCTTGCTTTTATGATAATAATTAGCTTTTATCCTGTTATGCTTCCCCCCACCCCCCCATATTCCAGTAAACTATTAAATCAGTAACAGCCCCTACAGTGTCTGAAAAAAAAGTTCAAGACAAATGAACTTTCCCATATGGATGTAATATTTGCAGCCATAAATAAATTCTTTAAGTTTTTGTCAGGCTTTTCACACACTCAGAGATTCTGCTATCATCCTATAACTCTTTAGTAAAACACTGTGAGATCAGATTTCCCTGGATGGAGTGTTGGCCAAAATGGGGAGAAAATAATATTGTAGTGAAACTAGTATTTTCAAGTTTTGCTGTTCTTTCCACCCCAAGCAGAGCATTCTCTCCTCACTGCTTTTCTTCAGGTTTTTCTACCTTAATGTTTGTTTGAAGCTGGGAAGAAGCAGCAGATACTGTGCTTGGTGTGGGTGTGTGTTGTGGGTTGTTTGGAGTTTTTTTGCGGTGTTTGGGGTTTTTTTTGTTTGTTTGGGGTTTTTTGGTTTTTTGGGTTTTTGGGTTTTTTTCTGATAGCAGAGAGAATCTTACTATTGAACAAATGGAATTTGAAGTCAGAAGTAGAGCAGATCATCTGGAGTCATTGTTGTCTTTCCTCTTCTAGCAGGACATCTGTTCAGCTAGCTCAGTTTCGTAGTTCAGTCTATGTGCAATGGCACAAGAAAAGCCTCCACAATTTCTCCAGCAATATTTGAGAATATATCTCTTGAAATTCCTCTGCAGTGTGCACAGGGGTCCTGTGAATGCTTTCAGAAAACATTCGCTTGCAGTTATTCACATAATAGTTCATGTAATATTGTGCTTTCCTGTAAGCTCTTCACCTCTAAAAACTCTTCCTGGGAGCCAGATATGCAGATAGTTAGAGCAGTGCAATTGCAGAGAATGCCATGATCTCATCAATGACTCTTAAACAGAATTAAAAGTTACCCTTTTTATTGGTGAGGAAGAATATGAAGTACAGAACATCATACATAATCTTCCTAGAATTCAGAGCAATGCTCTGTATGGTGTTTAAATTTGAACAACCCATTTATTTTTGCATTTGAGGATGTTAGTAGTCTCTTATTTTTAGGGATTTGCTTCTTTTCCACAAAATACTTCACTTAGACTTCTTTCCTTTTGAAACCATTTTTACTGTAGCCTTGGAATTTACCACCTATAAGAATTATTACTGCTCCAGAATTGAGCTAGCTTCAGTAATTAACAGATGAAAGGTAGTAATTCCTTTAACCAGCAGGATGTATCTTACATGTGCATTGGACTACTCTACACAAGAAAAATCTGATGTCAGCTACTCATTAGTTCCTACAATCACTGAAAAAATAAATACCACTGAGGGACTTTATAAAGTCCCTACTCATCCTCCTGCCCTGAAGTGGGGTAAGTTAGAGGATTAGTCATTGCTCTACTGACATCCTGACTGAATTTTGCACAACCTGTTCTTACAACATTCCTGTGATGGAGGTTCTCCTACCTATCTAGAAGACAACAGTCTTCTGCAGTTTAAGCAACGTGTACATGGGTTTGCATTACGTTCCTTTCAGAACTAGGGTTCAAGACACCAAGCCTGCATATTCAACACAGGGTGAACTGATAATTTTCTCAGATACCCTTTTTATACCTCTAAGCTTGTCACCTAACCCCTTGTTTTGCATTTATATACTAAACAGTAGAGCTTACATTCTGTCCACTTTCATTAGCCACATAAAATTCAGGGTTTGACACTTTCCAAGGTAGCAATGGCTGGAGACATCTGGCAAGCTTGTTTGTGTTCAGATCTTGCTTAAGAAAAGCATAGTGACACATCTGAAAACAGACAGTATCACTGGGCATTACCAAGATAGTGTGCCAGATCTGCAATTAAGTTTGATGCAGTATTAAACTTCCTATTTGTTACTTAACAAATTTGGCTATCTCGGCTGTATCCTGCTGAAGAATTAGCCAATCAATGCCCCAGAGTGTAGTTGTGATGGTTTGGGAGTTACCTGCCCCCCCCCACACTTTATAAAATTAACCAGACTAGACTTAGCAGGCTGGAAGTTAAGGACTGAAGCTATATTTACAACTTAGCACAATGTACAATTAGATATATATACTCAATATACATGAATATTTACAAAATATACAAGGTAAAGGTAATACAGAAACACAATTCCCCTCTCAAAAACCAGAGTCCCCAGGAGGGGCTCCCAACCACCCTTCCACCTTCTTTCCACCCTTCTGCCTTACCCCAGGGTTTGCCTTACGCGCAAGGTGAGTTTGGAGGATCAGCCGGGGGGTTAGAAGGAAAGTGGTTAGTTAGGTTAGCAGAGAGGCCAGCAGCTCCCAGAGAGACAGAGACAAGACTCTCAGTCTGCGTGTGTTATCCATGTTTATGTTCTTGTTCTTATACATCTCAGCAAGCCTATGAGTGAAGTAGACATCACCATTGTTTTCTTTTTACAGCCTATAACCTAATTTTTTTTCATTAAAATATTTCAATTAGCCTCAAACCAGCACAGTCATGTATGTTTTGCAACTGTCTATTACCAAAAGACATTAACAGATGCACTGTAAGAGATCCGTCACGGGGCTGAGCATTCAAATACCTCTCATAGTCCTATCATAGCATGGGTAAGGCTGTGTCTGTGCAGCAGAATTAAGACAGCCGGAGGTGGCATACCTGTGTAATGTAATTTCAACAGCTTCAGTAACAACCAAGATAAGTGACAAGGATGTCAAGCTCTGTGGTGTAGCCATAAAACTCTGTAATGCTGTATCTTGCTACTGACTTTTATCTGTTCTAGCAAAATTAAGGTAGGACAGATGTGCCAGCTTCTGCTGTGAACTCACATCCATTTAACTGTGCAGCGTGCACTGAAACATTGATTTCAGTGCTAAGAAAAAGAACACTGTGAGCTGTGTAATCCAGGAAAAGGAAGGAAGCCATCTGGCAACTAATTTCCTGCTGCCTTTATTCCCCTAAAATCTAAATTATTTTTGTGTACTGAAAAGCACAACCTTTCTATAAGCTATTTTTCTCTCCACTTCAAGCTCCTGAACTAAACGAGTCCCACACACTTCTCTCTGGAAGCAGAGCTTTAGAGAAACAAATGGATTGAAGTATCCCAAGCCAGCATAAGAGTAAGAATTTCTATTTGGTGGATACTACTCAGATAAAAATAACTTGTTTAATGGGGAAAAAAAGTGAAAGTAAAATTATTTCTTAACAGAAAAATAACTTACATAGTTTATTTCTCATTAATGGTGGAGCTTTTTAAGCAGAGCAGTACATTACATCTTCACATTCTCTCTATCTGCAAACCATGGAACCAAGAAATGAACTATGTCTATTTGCCTAGTTAGTTGCACTTTGCCCACTAAGCTCTGCTGGAATTACTTCTGGTATTCCAAACCTCTGCTGAGATGCCAAAGAGCCCCTGCTTTTCCTGGTAGAAATGAAAGAACTACCACAAACATTTTTCCTCCAGAAATTTACTATTTGCATACGGGGTTTGGAAATGACATTTCAGTTTTAGATTTATCTTCATGTTGTTGCTTAAGATTCCATAGCAAAACCTCCCTGGGCAGAATTTAGATTACCTGCCTCTCCCTCCTCCCTCTTCCCTCCTAGGGAAAAAGTAAGCAGCAAAAGGTAAGTGGTAAAAAAGGGGACTTGAACAGAAATTAGAAGCTAAGAGAGTAATTTTAACAAAAATTAAAATGTAGGTAGGGAAAAGGGATATACAGATGTATTTGGGAAGGGTATCTATACAGGTATATACAGAATCACTTCGCAGAATGCAATGGATTCTTTGGATGGCAATGGATTCCCTGTAGACAGACCTGACCCTGTGGAGTAGCCCTAACCACATGGCAAGCAGGCCTGACTGTGTGGTCAGCAGCTCTCAGGAAGGTGAATGGCAAGAGAAGAGCAAGAGCAAGAGAGTGAACCAGAAATTGCTTCCCCTTACATGGAGGTGGGAAAAGGGGAAGGAATAACTTGACCTAGGCACCCCTCCTTTGGGGTTCAGGTTTCCTACTTACCTAGGGGGCAGGTTCTTGACTACATAGGGGCTTTGGGTTTCCACTCACCCACCTGGTAGCTCTTAAACCCCAACATTTTGACATAAATGTGTTCTAGATTTACAGTATTTTCAAGATCCAGTAATTTTGGAAAACAAACAGACTCGTGCCTCGTGAAGATACAGATCTTACAATGTCTCAAGCTGGAAATGTGAAAACTATTTATTTATTTATTTATTCGGCTGGAGAAAAAGCTCCTATCTGTATAATTTTTATAGTGGATCTTTTAATTTTTTTTTGTTGTTGTTGGTTTGGTGGGGGTTTTTTGTTTGCTTTTTTTGTTTGTTTTTTTTCCCAAATGGGACTGGTGGAGTGGAAAAAACCCACCTGAAACATTTATGTGTGTATCTGTTGTGGAAAAGCCAAACAAGGCTGTCGTTACGTTATTATGTCTGTCAGTATTCTGACAGAAAATTCCTGCAGCAGATTCTTGAAGGGATAGTGCCTGGTCAGGCCATGAGAAGCCCTAACAGGCTCTTTTAAAGGAAGTTCCAGACTGTCAAGGCCTTTGGCCACATGTACATATGAGATGGTGTAAATTATTTCTCTATCTACTCACTGCATTTGAATATAAGGTGTGGTGTTCCACAAAAGTCACATGCACAAAGCCACAGAACCATAGAACTGCCTAGATTGGAAAAGACCTTAAAGATCATCAAGCCAAATTATTAACCTAACATTGACAAGCCCTTGCCCTAAGCACTACAGCTACACAATTCTTAAATACCTTCAGAGTTGGCCTTCTAGAAACAGCCTGAAGACATTTTGCTTGTCATGTCACCCTGTTGGCAGAGCTAGTGGGATGGATGAGGGTGCCTGGCTCAAGGGCAGGGGATTAAACAAAGCTGAGTTCTTAGGCTTGGAAGTCAAGCCAATTGGACTGGCTCATCTACATGAAGTCTTCTGTACAGGGAAAGTGGTGTGTCTGAATGATATACACAGTGGCTCTTCCATAACAAGGCAGATGCATCTGATGGGTCTAACTTTTCAGAAAATTTAATCATCACCAAAACCCAACACAAATCAAGCACAGAAAAACCACAAACAAACCCAGAAAACAAAAAAGCTTCAAAGACTGGAGAACAATGAAGGGTAAAAGGACCTGGGGGTCCTAATGGGTGGAAGATTGACCGTGAGCCAGCAATGTGTTCTTGTGGCCAAGAAGGCCAACACTATTCTGGGGTGTATTAGAAGGGCTGTGGTTAGCAGGTCGAGAGAGATTCTCCTACCCCTCTACTCTGCCCTGATGAGGTCACATCTGGAATATTCTGTCCAGTTCTGGGCTCCTCAGTTCAGGAAGGACAGGGAGCTGTTTGAAGGAGTCCAATGCAGAGCCACGAAATTGATGGTGCAACATCTTCCTTAAGAGGAGAGACTGAGAGTGCTGGGGCTCTTTAACTTGGAAAAGAGAAGACTGAGAGGTGACTTCATTAATGTTTCCAAATACATAAGGGGTGAGTGCCAAGAGGATGGAGCCAGCTTCTTCTCGGTGATGCCCAGTGAGAGGACAAGGGGCAGTGGGTGGAAGTTGAGGTGTAGGAAGTTTCGTGTAAGCATGAGGAGGAATTTTTTCACTGTGAAGGTGACAGAACACTGGAACAGGCTGCCCAGGGGGGTTGTGGAGTCTCCCTCTCAGGAGATATTCAAAACCTGCCTGGATGTGTTCCTGTGTGATCTTGTAGGTGATCTTGCTCTGGCAGGGGGTTGGACTAGATAATCCTCCAAGGTCCCTTCCAGCCCCTAACATTCTGTCATTCTGTGATAGAAGAAACACTTTAATAGAGATCAGTAAACTGGAGATTAATTGTGACATACAAATTGTGGTAGCTTCTGAGTAAGGAAAATAAAAGAAAAAGTGAAACCATGAAAGGAGTAACATTTTCTGTCAAAGGTACTAGAGACTTGAGGAATAAGATGAGGCTAAATTCAAGGAGTCTCAGTCATTCAAGATAGTGCAAAGATAACTGTACCATCCATGTTGGTGTAAAGGAAGACCATTTATTGTAACTTTATGGAAGTGGTGATTTAAACAGGACTAACTGTGAAAGTAGGCTAATATATTGCTTTAATATGACTCTTTCACCTCTCAAGTCTAAATGTTGTCTTCTAAATATGAGATAAACCACACCTAGTCTTTGAAATACCATTGGTCATAGCATGTCTGGTTGCAGATTTGAGATTCAGAATGAATCAAAAGGAACTGAAATTTACCTGCTAAACCAAAGGAGGGGTAGTCTGTGTACAGCAGCTAGATCCCAGTCTCAGCGTAGTATGATGGCTATTACAAAGTAAGCAGAAGGAGGAAATGTAGGAGCTCTGTAAATATGGCACAAACATGCCAACGTGTTTGTTGACATTCAAGAAATAGGTAAGATATCTCACCCATTTTAAAGCATCATAGATTGAATGTCTTTTTTAAACTTCTGTAGTCTTAACGAGGTTTACAAGACTAAGTGTAAATCAGCCTTGCAGAATCATAGAATCATAGAATGGTAAGGTTGGAAGGGACCTCAAAGATCATCTAGTTCCAACCCCCTGCCATGGGCAGGGACACCTCCCACTAGTACAGGTCACTCACGGCCTCGTCCAACCTGGCCTTGAACACCTCCAGGGTGGAAGAAGCCACAACCTCCCTGGGCAACCTGTGCCAGTGCCTCACCACCCTCACTGCAAAGAACTTCCTCCTAACATCCAGTTTCAATCTCCCCTCTGCCAGTTTAAACCCATTGCCCCTTATCCTGTCATTGCAAGACCTTGTAAACAGTCCCTCCCCAGCCTTCCTTTAAGCCCCCTTCAGATACTGGAAGGCTACTCTAAGGTCTCCTGGAAGCCTTCTCTTCTGCAGGCTGCAGAGCTGCAACTCTCTCAGCCTGTCCTCATAGCAGAGCTGCTCCAGCCCTCTGATCATTTTCATGTCCCTTCTCTGGACCCACTCCAACAAAGGCAAGAGGACTTTTTTTTTTTTTTTTTTTTAATGAGTATCATATTGGGATGAGCATGTGAATTATCTTTCATTGTCCCCAGGCCTCAGAGAAAGAGCTGAATGATAGAAATTTGCATGAGAATTTTGAAATGCTGCCCTATTGTTTTCTTAGAGGCTCATTTTAATGTTAAAAACATCTGTGAGTCTTTGAGTGCTCTGTGGATGGTTCTGTTGTTTGAGAAATCCCATTTCACTCCTTCCTTCATTGCCTGACCAGGAAGTGCTTGCTCTTGATACCTGCTAGTGAAGAGAGAGGAAAAAAAAAATTATTTTGTGAAAATACAGAGGTACTTTTTCCCCCTGGGTGAGGGAATAACCATAACTTGGCACATTCTGCGTCAGAGCAGTCCTAAACACTCATGATGGTAGTCAAGGCCAAATGTAACAAAGATAATAATAGATACTAATTAGAGTCTTCAGAAAAACTATTTTGATTTCAATGGTGCCATTAGTAATATAAATAGTAGCACAGATTCCTGGACCCACTAGGCCTCTTATTAAGGATTACATCCTTAGTCTGAACACTATGGTTTGGAGCAAGACTTTCCCTCCCCTGAATTTTCTTTCCCTCTGAGGAATTAATTCCTCTTTCTGTCTTCCAGTACTTAAGTCTAACAACCCTTCAGGGCTTACAGAATATGCACCAGTTTTGTTTAACATTTCCTTAGCAGCTTTTGCATCATTACTTTTCTGTAATTAGAACACCTAGTGGTTACAACGGCAGACACTGTAGAAATTAATACCAAAGATAACTAATTTCTTTTTTACACTCCTAAAAGGACAAATCTTTGCCTTGCTAATTTATTGCTTGTCCTATAGTGAATCTGAACATACTTTTACCCATACTTTGTTTTTTTAAGGGAGCAATTTTTACTACTTCTACTATTCTTCTTATTCCCCAAAGGTTACACTTGAAATCAAGCTATTCTGCTCGTTGTAGGGATATTTTATCTTTTCTATGTCTTTTACAAACCTGTGTAAGAAAAAATAACTACTTGTTTCTATCTTTTTTCTGATATTGCTAATACAGACAAAATTTATTTAAAAAATATAATAAATCAAACCCATGTGGAGCCACTGCAAAAAAAAACCCTTATAAGCAGCAGAAGAATATTTATCTTTATTGGATTGTGTGGCAGAATCTACACTTTCCTTCCAGGCTATGAGAGTTGGGGCTCTTCAGCCTGCAGAAGAGAAGGCTTTGAGGAGACCTTAGAGTAGCCTTCCAGTATCTGAAGGGGGCCTACAGGAAGGCTAAGGAGAGACTATTTACAAGGTGTTGCAATGGCAGGACAAGGGGCAATGGGTTTAAACTGGCAGAGGGGAGATTGAAACTGGATGTTAGGAGGAAGTTCTTTGCAGTGAGGGTGGTGAGACACTGGCACAGGTTGCCCAGGGAGGTTGTGGCTTCTGCCTCCCTGGAGGTGTTGAAGGCCAGGTTGGATGAGCCCTTGAGTGACCTGTTCTAGTGGGAGGTGTCCCTGCCTATGGCAGGGGGTTGGAACTAGATGATCTTTAAGGTAATTTCCAACCATATCATTCTATGATTCTATGATTCTATGATAATTTTACATGGAATAAGGATACATTAGCAACTGTCCTCTAGGTTAAAAAGATACGATTCAGTTACTTTTGTATCTAATGCTTTAAGATATTCAAGAGAGTAATGCTTACCCAGACAGCCATAAATCCTTTGAGATTCTCATTACATGTCTTAGATAACCAAAAGGATTTCAAATTGTATGACATATCTAAGTTTAGGTACCTGAATCATCTCCCAGTACTCCAGATCTGGGACTCATTGTGATGGTTTGGGAGTTCCCCACCCCCCTGTACTATGAAAATCCCCCAGACTAGACTCAGCCAGCTCAAAGTTAAGGACTGAAGCTATATTTACAGCTTAGCACAATATACAAGCAGATATATACACTATATACAGGAATATTTACAGAAATACACAAGTTAAAGATAATACAGAAACACAACACCCCTCCCAGAAATCAGAGACCCCAGGAGGGGCTCCCAACCACCCTTCCACCTTCTCCCCACCCCTATACCTTACCCCAGGGTTTGCCTTACACGCAAGGTGAGTTTGAAGGATTGGCCAGGGAGGTTAGAAGGAAAGTGGTTAGTTAGGTTAGCAGAGAGGCCAGCAGATAAAATCTGCAGCTAGAGACCCCAAGACTCTCTGTGTGTCTTATCTATGTGTGTGTTCTTGTTATGCATCTCAGCAAGCCTGTGAATGAAGTAGACATCACCAGTGTTTGCTTTTCACAGCTTATAATTTTCTCCATGAAAATATTCCAATTAGCCTCAAACCAACACACTCATCTTATTACTTTTCTATGATTTTATAATCTGGATCCATGATAAGAGACATAACAATCACTTAGATATCTATTGCTTTTGGGGGCACTGTTTGGCATCTGAGACAACTGTGTAGGTAGGTAGGTAAGTAGGCATGACCCAGGGCATACAGTACACTGTGCCCTCCATGGTTGACAGCTGAAGACAAAGCAAGAGACCACATGACGTTTAGAATCACAATATGTACCTATATTTAGACACCATATCCCACTCTAGGTGTCTGCTTTACTTCTTTATATTCCATAAAAAAACTTGCAACTCTGGATGTGCTGTGTGGCTGGAGGGCCTTTGTAATATTTTTCCTACTTAATATATTAGTTTTAGATTGTCATATTTCTCACAATGCCTTTTTTTCTCTCTCTCATTTATTTTTTTTCCTCCCTCAATAGCTGCAGATCATTTCCCCAATGGTAATGCAAAGGAATTCCCCAAAGGGAGAAAGTGTTGAATTTTTGACACAGATTTTTTCATCTGTCTTTGTTAGACATTGAAATTAAATATGTGTTAATAACAAATAATCATTTGTTCAGAGTTTTATAACTTTGAAATACTTTTATTTCTCTGTAAGCACTGTATTTGCTCATTTAATGCGTAAATCTAAGCTTTTTTTTACATCAGAGACATATTTTTTCTGATAAGCGGGGTCTTTCTTTTAATCTATCACATGCACTGTAATTTATACAACACAAAGGAAAACAGTGGAAAGGAGACTTACAGTGACACGGCCCAATTCAGCTATTTGATGTCTCCCACTGGGTCCACGTGAGGCTCCCTGGGCTTTCTTTCTCCCCTACTTGCTAAGCAAACAGTCTTGAGGTTGAAGGACAGGGCTTTAACTCATCTTAAAAGATCCCAGTGCTGAGACCTGCTGTTAAGGGTGTTAGGAGTACTGCTTTCCTCTCTGCCATCAGCTTCCTGTGTGACCTTGGGAAAGTTACTGAGTCTGAATTTCAGAAAAGGCTGTAGGAACTCGAATTTCAACTGAAAGTGGAGGGTAGCAAACCCTTTTGCTGAAGTGTCAAGCAGCAAATGAATCCCTGAGATCCCAGATGAACAAAGGGTTACCAACATTGCCAAAAATTCAGGTGGCCTTGTGCACCCAGGGCAAGGTGAAGAAAATAATACATTTTAACAGTGCTGTGTCTCATCCCATTTGCCTGAAACACTGAAAACCACTGGCACCATCTCTGTAGTAGGGTAGCACAAGAAATGGTGTTGTGGAAACTTAGGATTGAATTATTCTTCATGATGTGGTCTTAAATGCCTAGTGTCATCTGTACCATTGGGGGGAAAAAAAATTAAGAGTGATGGTGGTGGTGGTGGTGTGTGTGGACAAAGTGTCCTCAATTAATATTGTGCATTTTAAACCACTTAAATATTCAGAGATAAAAAGTCACTTGAGCATATCAATGTATTATGTAAATAGAGCCAGAATAATGTGGCACTTCTGGACTACACACATTTTATTCTTACAAATACTCAGTTTTGTAATATTATCACAGATTTACAGATTTCATTGGGCTGAGAGAGACCCTCAAAAGTAATCTTTTCCAACCCCTCTCCAGTGAGCGGAGGCATCTCCAGCTAGATGAGGCTGCCCATATCAAGTCTGACCTTGAATGGCTCCAGGGACAGGCCCTCAACTACATCCCTGGGCAACCTGTTCCAGTATTTCACCACTCTCATTGTAAAGAACATCCACCTTATCTTCAACCTAAATCTACCCTGCTCCAGTTTAAAACCGTTGCCCCTCTTCCTATTGCTACAAGTCCTTCTAAACAGCTCTTCTCCAGCCTTCTTGTATTACCCAAAATGCATACTTTCCATTGTTGTTCTCTGGAATCTTGGTGAACACACAGTCCTAAATGGTAAAATATATAAAATTTTTTATATATATAAACTATATATATATAAACTGTACTTTCACCCAGAAAACAGCTTCCCAAGCTTGCAACTCAGAAAATTCTTACCCACTTACTTTTCTAGAAAATTCAGATTATTACCCTGTTTATGCTTTCTGCCCCATGCGTAAGACACAAGGAAGTGGACTGTTATCAAACTGGTACAAACCCTATACAGCACAGAACAAGACAGAATTTGATGCTAGAAGAAGAAAGAGCACTCTTCTTTACCTTCATGCTGAAACAGTTGGGGTTGTGTGCTCACACTGTAAAGATCAATCCATGGTTTTGTGTGGCCTTGACTATCTTCAGAAGTGTTCTGATTGCTTGGACCTGAGGAAGAGGAGCGGAATTCTTCATAAGACACAGGGGGTTGAATGACCAAAGAGACTGAGTTATTCTGATGTGAGAGAAAGTTGGTGGCATGTGTCAATGAGCAGAACATCTTTTTACATTTGCTTTTGTCTATAACTTGGACTTTGTGGAGGTTTTTGTTAAAAGTTGTAGGAGCTGTGGGTGTTATTGTGTGAAATATTAGGGTCATAAGGCTTGGATGCACACAACAGTCCATCTCAAGCTAACTGATCTACCAGGCTACCCTGGGAGCAGACAACTGGGATAAAGAAGAACCTGAGAGCTGTCTTTTTTGTCATCTCCAGAGGTTTTAAAAAGGTTGTGCACATGCTGAGGTGAGACCTTAAGCCTGGCTGCTAGATCAAAGCAATGTAGGTGCCCTGGAAGATTTGTGCTTTGCTAATGCAAATGCTGGTCATCTACCTCCTGTCAGTGATGGGTGATAGCTTTGCAGCTGAGCAGGGTGACCATCGAGATCAGCAGCAGTTGTACTGAAATCCCTTTACACAGCATCCTAGTTTGCTGACTCAGAAGCTCAACACACCCCATAGGGACAGCAAACTGGGAATGAGGTGCAGCTGAAGAGTGAGACAGTAATAAGCTGTGCCAGGAGACACTGGCAGTTACCAAGAGGAGGATATCATGTGAACAATAGATTTGTGGCTAACTCATAGCATGTGTTGTGTTTTTCCTTTCCTCTCTCTCCCTTCCTTCACCTCCAACAGTTTCTTTTGGTTAAACAATTTCTTTTAACTCACAGCTTGTGAGCTAGAAAGTATTGCTTATGGTTCAGTTGAGTTTCCCAGGCTTCAAACAGTGTCAGTGGGCTTTTTTTTGGTAAGAGAATTAATAGGATGAATTTAATGGTATACATGATCCCCATTATTCTTGGATATGGACACTTTCTACAGTGATTGAAATGAAAACTGTGAATCTTGGCTGTGAAATGCAAAATGTAATAACCTAATCTACTCAGTGCATATTCCAATACAAACTTTTGTGTTTATGGGGTTTTTTTTTGTGTCTGACATGGTACACTGGTGAATTTGTTAAGGATGATGCATTTGTATGACATCCCCTGGATTCATGCTTACCTTTCTAGTCTCAGTTACCTTTTACTATAATTATTATTCCTTCAACTGGGCAATCACTGCATTTTTCTGTGTGTTTTTCCAGTAGCACAAACATACAAAAATGGCCAATTTCACATTTAAGAGCATTCTTTTCCTTCACAGAATAAGCTTCCATCTACCTTATCAGCTTTTGTGCTTCTTCTGTCACTGGGGAAGGATCCAGTCCTGATACCTAAGTCACACCTTTACTTCAAGTACTTGGCTAACCAGTCCATATAAAATAAGATCCTTACAAAGGTAGTTGGGGAGGAAAAGTGTCTTTTAATGCCTCCAGGGAAAAATCCTGTCTACATAACCTAGGTAAGTAAACTATGTGGACAAGATTTCTGGAACACTAGAAGACTTTGAAGGCACTAGGAACGGGATTTATTTGACTAACCATTGAATCCATAAGAACTAAATGCATATTGTGTGCATTGGTGAGAGGTCCTCCCTCACATTACCCATGCAGTGAATGGAGAGAATTAAATATTTCTGTAGCACAATTCTGCAGGTATTTTATCTTTGTTACAGAGGTAACTATTTCTTTTAATTTACTAGGATAGGGAGACTAGTTTCGATTAGATGTTCTGGACACTGTCCATATAATAAGAATAATGTTGGGGGGTTTTTTTGTTTGATGTCTAACATATGAAAAATAATTTGAAATGCTAAGATAAAGAAAGGAGAGGGGGAAAAGGACACACTCTGGATGACTTACAGCATTTTTCTCAAACCCAGGTGGATATTTATTTTTCCCTGTGTTTTTGTTATTTGATCTGTTCTCCGTCCTATCTTTAAAAATCCGAATTAATGTTGAAAGTAAAATGTTTTGTGATAAAAGAATCTTGGCACTCATGGAAGTAACCATCCTGCCAAAACCAAGGTTCAATGATTTTGGTGTCTGTGGATGTGAGGATTAATGGAGAATAGACAGTTTCCAAGTTGTTTGGAAAATCACAGGATTTTCCATGCTGAAATCCTAATTTAGGAAAACTGGTCTTTTGCTTTCAGTTCTTGGTGCCGGATTTTTCCAGACTTTGAGTTTTCTTGGTTTCTGCTCTCACTCCCTTTTCTTGCAATGGAGAATGGTTAATTGAGGGAAGTCCTTGCTCTCCTTGTTTTAATATTTAGCTGTTTATTTATTTTTAATAGGCAATGCACGGAAAACTGTTGATAACTTAGACGTGCTGAATTGCTCACTGAAAGTACCTTTCTCTCACCAATGACCTGACACAGACCCTAAAAGAAAAGCACCATTGATGGTCTCCTTCAGTTTGGTGAGGTGAATGTAGACTGCATACTTTAAGGGTCAGAAGAATTGCAGCCCTGTGCTGTAGACACATCTGGGTTTCTCTTTCCATTTCTTGGAAGACAGACTGCACTGTCAGAAGCAGGATTTGAGAGAGACCAGATGTGCCTCTTCCAGGTTACTCAGCTAATGCAGTAGACTGTAGTAAGAAGGATCCATGTTTTAGGATTCATAAGCAGAGAGACATGAACCATCACTGCTCTGTATCAACAGTCATTCTTGTCTCTTCTTCAAGAGTATGACCAAAATCTTATCTAGTTTGCATTCAGGATGGAAAATAGAATCATGAGTTTTGGAGATAAATATTAAGGAAGAGATGAAAGCCTCCTGAGGTGCCGGAGCTGAAAACCCAGTTAAATGTGGCTCTGATTCCTTCTATCTGGGCAATTCTCCCTGGGGAGAAATGAACTGCTTGTGAGTGGATCCTTCTCTTACACCATTGAATCTTTGGTGGATTGGGCTGCTGGCTCTGTAAGACACAGCAACCTTAATTTTTTTTTACATTCCTCCAGTGCTTTAAAACGAAACAAAAATCCCCACTTAATTCCACCGAGAGTTTTGTGTCCTGACCTTAGTGCAGTACTTGAGTTATACAGCAGGGAAAAGATGTCCATTTCTTGCACTACAGATTCATGAATTTTTAAACTTGCTGTATAGGGCAGTCACTGTCAAGTAACTATGTGAAACCAGTATTCAGTCCAGCAGTGTGTAAGTCCCATGAGAGCAGACAGAAAGTAGTAGGACCTGAGATGAAAGGTGCATCTCTCAGGCCACAAAAAATGCAGGAGCTAATCTTTCCTCTTTCCTACCCTTTCCTATTCCTTGTCGTACTACTTTTGCTTCATTGTTTTTGTGTATATATACATAATTTGTGGGCAGCAAATGACATGAGGTACTTATGCTAATTAACAAAGAACAAATTAACATCTTTGTGAATCTATTGACTGATAGGCCTCCAGCAGGGGAATGAGAAACTGTTGAAATACAGAACATAACAACTGGGAGCTCTGTTGCATCTTCAACAGCAAGCTTTTAAAAATATCTGCCAGTAAATTTCATATGCTAGTTATAATACTAGCTATAAGCAAAGAAGATTTCTCCAGTCACCAAAGTCTTGTAAACACATTAATGTTTATACCAATATCTTTATGTTCATTTTTCAACTGGGAAGAGTAAAAAAATCTGGACACTCCCTCTCTTACAACCACAGAATTTCTTTTTGCTTACTTTGTACATCTTAATCTTAGACTTGTATCCATATTTCCATCACTTAGTGGACACTACCATCTTTCCTGTTTCCAACAGAAGCTACATTTTGCTAAACTCAGGTATGAGCATCTTTGTGAAATATCAGTCTGAAACTGATGTCTTAACACCAGAATACTTCTACTGAGTCCAGTAATCCTAGAGGAGTTGCAGTTAATTTACCAGTGCCTTTTTGAGATCAAGCTGGGGATCATTGTCTCTGAGCATGCTTTGCTGGACTAATTACCAACAAGGCCAGGTTGGATAGGACTTTGAGCAACCAAATCTAGTGGAAAGCGTTCCTGCCCATGGCATGAGGGTTGAAAACAGAGGAATTTTAAAGTCTCTTCCATCCCAAATCTCTCTAGGACTATAGAATTAACTAGAAAAAAAAAATGACAATTAACGAAATACATTAAAATAATGAATGTTTCTTACTTTTTGTTGATTTCTAATCCTATGAACTGTTACACCTCAATTATAGAAGAAAAAGAATCTAGAAAGGAAGTTGCCCATTCATGATATCAATCAAGCTAGTAAAAAAAATAAAACAAACAAAAAAAAAAGCCTTGCTGGTACAATTTTATTACAGAAATTAATAAAATTCATGTTTAGATTTTACTTAAATTTTGAAAAATACCTTTTCTTAGTTTTCTGATATAAAACAAAGATGAGAATGTGGAGAATGTTTAGTTTTAGTTTCTAAAATATTTTACGCAAAATATTTGATTTGCTCCTTTTCTGTTAGAAAGCAGTAACCTGAAAATGTGTGATTGATAAGCAGATTTTTGGGTAAAGAAGGCAGTGAATATGCAGTAAACTACACAGAGAGGAGAGAGCTAAGGGGAGAAGTTTGCTAATGACTACAGGTAAAACCATGTGAAAGTGAAGTAGTCTTAATCTGTTTGTTTATTGTTTACAGGCTTTCATCTTTCTCTGCATTAAGATTACAGCATCTCTTTATCCTTTCACATCACATTCCACCTTTAATATTCTGGCACAATGTAAACTAACATAAAATACTATTTTTGTTTTAAGCTTTTGCAGCAATTTACAAGGGAAGATTGGGTATCACTGTGGACAATCAGTGAAGAACAAGAAGATATTCTGTTTGGTGATCATCTAGAGTAACCTCTTCTGATAACATTGGAAAGAAAATAAAATCATGTCAGCTTATAAAGGTTTAGGGAACTGGCACACATATTTGTTGTGTACACTGGTGAGGCTGCACCTTAACTTTCATGTTCAGTTTTAGGCCCCTCGCTACAAGAAAGAGATTGAGTTGATGGAGAGTGCCCAGAGAAGGGCAGCAAGGCTGGTGAAGGGCCTGGACAAATCTTATGAGAAGCAGATGAGTGACCTCCCCAGGGAGGTGTTCAAAAGACATATAGATGTGGTGCTAAGGGACATGGTTTAGCACTGGACTTTGTAGAGTTAGATAATGGTTAGACTCAATGATCTCAAAGGTCTTTTTCAAACAAAATAATTCTATGATCAGAAGCAACTAATTGTCCAGATAAACCTGTACATTGACCTAGAGTTTTCCAGTCTTTGGACGTGTGCAGAAAAAAACCCAGATACTGTCCAGTCTGAATTGAAATTACCAAGGATAATGATAGAGATGGGATAAATAGGATATTGCATGGGGAGTTCTACAGCTGCCATGGAGGGGTTCTGGCAAACTACATTTACCATAGTTATACAGAAATCCTCTACCACAAAATGTGTGTATGAGCATAAAGAAGACAAACTTTGCTCAATGACAGTGATGGACAGGATCACATTGTATCACACTCTGTCACACTTAGGACCCTCTACAACTACCTGAAGGTAAGTTGTAGTAAGGTGGGAGTCAGGCTCTTCTCCCAGGCAACTTGTGACAAGATGAGAGGGCATGGCCTGAAGCTGCACCAGGGGAGGTTTAGTTTGAATGCATTTCCTTGCTGAAAGGGTAATTAGACACTGGAATGGACTACCCAGGGAGGTGGTGGAGTCACTGTCCCTGCAGGCGTTTTGGGAAAGATTGGACACGGCACTTCATGACATGGTCTAGTCCATGTCATGGGGTTAGGTCACAGGCTGGACTTGATGAACTCAGAGGTGTATTCCAGCCTCAATAATTCTGTGATTCACCAAAATCAGTGCTCTTTTTAAGTGCCTGGGAGCTCCTGAATTATTCCTGCCCTAAGATACGAGTGATTAGAATGAAAGTTTGGTTTTTCAGATATTTTTTGCATTCCTATTTGCTTATAATAACCTGCTTGGAGGCTTATAGCACTGAATTTAGAGAATTATTTGCAGTGATTACTTGTAGCTTTTTAAGCTATGGTTCAAGAAATAATTTTTCTTCTGATCCAAATGAATGTGCTTATTCTTATCAACTGCTGTGTTTTCCAAGTCTTGTACAAAATGTGTTTATGCAGCCAAATGTAGAGGGAGGAATGAGCTTACTGAGGTGTAACAGCTGCGGAGAGTGTGGGAGGCAGAGATGAACAAGTTGCTGATTTGATTCCCCTTATGAAGGGAGAACAGGCAGGTTTGGGGGAAGATTGTCTCTTGGCTGATAGGGAATTGGTAAGGTGTATCTCTTGGGCATAAGGTAACTTCACCTCTCTGGAGAGTTGCTTTCTGAGATGTTTGGGACTATGCTGTTTGGATGCAATCTGAAACGTCTCCAGTATTTACATAAGGAAAGATATAAAATAAACAACTAGGAGTTGTTTGAGCATGCCATCTCAGATAAGGATGAGTGAAGCACCAGTCTGACTAGAAGAGCTTCACAGCTACAGCATCATAGGCATATCAAAGAGAATCAATCACAGACCACCGAGGGTCGCTGAGGAAGGCTGCTATTCTCTTAAGTTTTCATGGAAAAATCTATACTTCCTAGAGGTCTTCTCAAGTGATAATTAACAATCACTCTGCTTTGGTGTGAACAAATCAGAAAGAGAAAAGATCTGATCTTGAAGGCAGTGTGAAAAGAAACAACAATTCTGAAAAAAAGGTCTTAAATGTGATTAACTGATTAACTTTTATTCTGGGATTAATCATGCTTATGGGTCTGATCCATCGTCCAATGAGGTTAATAGAACACATTTGCTTCAATCATATAATCTGTTTGTGAAGAATACTCTTTATTCACCTTCTGTCTTCCAAAGGAAGATAAGACACTTGTGTATAGCAATACCTCAGCTATTGTAATAAAAGGTCTGTAATAAAAAATCTTGAAAATCAGAAATTGTAGAACAGCAAGATTTTTACGAACAGGGTTCTGCTGATAGTCTTGCATGTGACACCCAAAACCAGAGCTTTCCCTATAACCTATCCTTTCTGCAATTGTGGGCAGTACCCTTCAGATAATATGCTTTTTCTTGTGTTCTTCCAACCTGTACACATTTTAAGTGGTACAATGATGTGTAGCAAACATTTTCCCCAACAGACTAAACATTTACCAGGGAAATTTCCAAATTCTACTACTCCTCTTTGTTTGAAATGTGCTTGGTACAGTGTTGCCTTGTGAGTGGGACATGCAGAGTGGCATAAAACTTACCTGAAAAATACCTAAAGACAAGCCTGGGAAGAATGTGTACTCATTTATATGCATAAGAAGTCACAACAGCTGTTGGTGTTCAGACAATTATGCCTCACCAAATTCTTTGCAAACAGGTTTTTTTTCTGTCTGTTTTGTTTTGGTTTAGTGTAATTTTGCATCTGAGAAAGGTTTATTGTTAACAAAAGTAGGCACCGAAAGGGGTATAAGAAATACAATTCTTTAAGTGGAAATCAGTTGCATTAATATGACTACATACAGGTGAATGCATGCTGCCTCCTCTAGCCCATCATGCTGAGAGAGCAGCTACTATTTATGAATCTAGGAGGTATTTGTTGAATATGTATGTATCTCACCTTGTCTCCCTAGGAACATCTGTGGAATTAAATGATTTGATCTAGGTTTCATCCTACAGTCTAGTTAGTATTGTTCTCAGTGCAGATCTGGGGAAAATTTCAAACTGTGCACCATGCTGGTTCATAGAATAATCTACTATTCCACTGAACCTCAATAAAAGATTTACTGAAAACCCCTGAAGAGACAGAAAATCTTCAGAATGTTCATTCATCCTCACTCAGTTATAGTAAAGGATCTGACTGCTGAAACACTCCACACAGCCATAGCATTGTAGGCTGGGGCAGTCTCAGAGGCATTCAATCCATTTAATGTTAGTTAAAGGTAAGTATTTGGTTTCTATTAGTGGATAAAAGACATTCAAACCAAATACGGCACTACCGAGACCTTTGCAAACACTAAACATAAAGCTTTGCTCTCTACAGTTTCAATCTTGATTTAAGCCTAAATGTACATGTGGTATACCTTCACTGTTGAAACAGTATTTCTAGCAGTAGAGAGCACTGCTTGGTCTGCTGAAAAGGTTGATGGCTTACCTGCCTACACGAGTTCCACCATGAAATACGATGTTTCTAAAATGGTATGTATAATTAGAGACATGCTGTCAGGTTTGGAATTAAAAGCAGTCTGCATAGTGAGTATGGAAGAACTCCATCTTACAGTTTGATGCTTAAACTGAGCTATTCATTCTAGGCAAAAGCAAAAAATCCTGTTGTAAAGATTAAATTAATTTCACGTTCATCACACCTGAAGTGTGCTTAAGGTAGGGAAGATGGACACACGTGGCAGATACAGCTTAGATCCTCTCAGAGCATCGGACTAAAAAGAGTAACAGCGGGGGCCCTTCTCTGCCTTTTCTGTGTTTTAGCTGTAGCATTGGCTTCCTCAGCTCATTTTTTGCCAAGTGTGTGATATGTCATGGCCGTGAATACGTGTGTGCAATATCCATGCAGACTATCCTCTTGTGCTCCTTTGGCTTGCCCTCACTTTTCTTTCCCAATCCATCACCTGCAGAACTCCCTCCGATTTGGCAGGGTATCCTTTTGTCTGTCACCGCTCCAGCCTAAGTGTTACAGTTGGAGAGAAGATTTTAGTTGGCCTTAAACTCTACAGCTAAATTTCTCAGGATGTGGTGACAAAAAGAAAGCATTCTGGAAAATATGAGAAGACGAGCCTGACAATGTGCTTGGGTATACCACCATCTGTAGCACATGTTAGACAGGAGCAGCATGCAGTGAATTCTGTCACCTTGCTCTCTGCCTCTTTTTGAACTCACTTTCAAATGTGTAGAAGCCTTATTCGTGAACACACAAACTGGGAGTGCTTAATGAGGCAGTGTCACACGTTGTGAAACAATATCAATTTATGTCTTTTCAGTGTTATTGCCATGTCACAGACAGACTTTGCTTGAAATCCTTTCCTACAAAATCTGGAGGGAAAAAAAAATGTAAAATAGAACTGAATGTATTTGAGGAAATGAGACAAGATTTTTAATATTTTTAAAAAATTAAATAATTACTCATCTGAGTATTTTGTTATACTGGACTGGCCATGTAAGTACATATGTACTTTAGTTCCTAAAACATTATTCTTCCTCTCTCTGTGTTGCTTCCTAGAGTTCATAATAACTTACAGATGTAGTGGGGTTTTTTTCTTTCTTTCTTCTGAGGCTACGAAGTTACCTAAACATCCTCTCTCTCGGCTCAATGTTCTTCCACATTATAGTAGTCCAAGTACCAGAAAACTCTTGATTTGGAACATCTTTGCAAATTCATAGGATAATCACTTGTAGGAGCTTTATTTCCAGGCAATGTAAAGACTGATATTTGGCATGCAATTAAAACAGAACTGAGAGGCTTTTGTTTTTCTCCACAGCACCATGGGGATAATTTCATGTCTTCAGTTAAATAATTCAGATTCGTGGTTTGAGTCAGGAGAAGATAGCAGCTTGTTAGAAGCAGAGCATTATTTATCCTTCTAATAATCTGTGAAGCTTTAGTTTCTGGTTTTGTTTTTTAATACGGTGCTTACTTTTTTCTTATGTCAGTGTTGATGCAAAAAATATGAGCAACGCTGGCACACAATCCTTGTCTTGTTCATTCTGAGCCTATGTTTTGCAAGCATCATTGTGGCTATTTATGCTCATGTGAAAAACATGGGTTTGAAAGCTCACCTAGCAGTCAGTGATTTTCAAATGCTGGCCTCGAATTCATTCTAATTGGGAAAATACTATTTTTTTAAAGACGTATTTATTTATTTACTTGTTTTACACCAGGAAATGTTACTAATTTCATGATGAAAACTTCTTAGGAAACCTATCTTGAGTGCCATCACAAAGCACCTACAGGATGGCCAAGGCATCAGGCCCAGCCAGAATGGGTTTAGGAAGGGCAGATCCTGCCTGACCAACCTGATCTCCTTTTATGCTCAGGTTACCCTCCTGGTGAATGCAGGGCAAACTGGATGTAGTCTACCTGGACTTCAGCAAAGCCTTTGGCACCCGCTGCCACAACAAGCTCCTGGCAAAGCTGGCGGCTCATGACTTGGACAGATTCACTCTGATATGGGTCAAGAACTGGCTGGAGGACTGGGCCCAGAGAGTGGTGGTGAATGGTGCCACATCCAGTTGGCAGCTGTCACCAGTCGTGTCCCCCAGGGATCAGTGCTGGGCCCAATCCTGTTCAATATCTTTATTGATGATCTGGACTGGGTGATTGAGTCCAGCATCAGTGAGTTTGCAGATGACACCAAGTTAGGAGCAGAGGTGGATCTGTTGGAGGGTAGGAGGGCTCTGCAGAGGGGCCTGAGCAGGCTGGATGGGTGGGCAGAGGCCAATGGGATGAGATTTAACAAGGCTAAGTGCAGGGTTCTACACTTTGGCCACAACAACCTCAAGCAGTGCTACAGGCTGGGGACAGAGTGGCTGGAGAGCAGCCTGTGGGTACTGGTAGAGAGTAGCTGAAGATGAGGCAGCAGTGTGCCCAGGTGGGCAGGAGAGCCAATGGCATCCTGGGCTGCATCAGGAACAGTGTGGCCAAAAGGACAATGGAGGTTATTCTGCCCCTGTACTCAGCACTGGTTAGGCCACACCTTGAGTACTATGTTCAGTTCTGGGCCTCTCAATTCAAGGGAGATGTTGAGGTACTGGAAGGTATACAGAGAAGGGCAATGAAGCTGGTGAGGGGCCTGGAGCACAACCCTGTGAGGAGAGGCTGAGAGAGCTGCGAGTGTGCAGCCTGTAGAAGAGGAGGCTCAGAGGTGACCTCATTGCTGTCTACAACTACCTGAAAGGAGGTTGTAGCCAGGTGGGGTTGGGCTCTTCTGCCAGGCAACCAGCAACAGAATGAGGGGACACAGTCTCAAGTTGTGCCAGGGAAGGTAGAGGCTGGATATTAGGAGGAAGTTCTTGACAGAGAGAGTGATTGGCATTGGAATGGGCTGCCCAGGGAGGTGGTGGAGTCACCATCCCTGGAGGTGTTCAAGACAAGCCTGGATGGGGCACTTAGTGCCATGGTCCAGTTGATTGGATAGAGCTGGGTGATAGGTTGGGCTGGATGATCTTGGAGGTCTCTTCCAACCTGACTGATTCTATGATTCTATGTCTTTCCAGAAATATTTCTCCTGTGATTAGAAATGCTAATGTAATCTGTATAAGACATGAAATGTTTAGTTTACTGTTTTACAAAAGAGAAATCTATATTTTGCTAAAGGAGCAGGGTTATTTTTTCTTTCTTTTTTTTTTTTTTCTTTTTCTTTATGTTGAAAAGGAGCCTCGAAATAGTATGACAGTACTTGGTTCAGTTCTTCAAATTTCCAGTTTCTCTGAACAATACCAGTTAAAATAGTACGATCCCAGCTTTGATCTATTAGCTGATAGACATTCCTATTTCTGATTGCAAGACAAACTGTATTATTTATATTCCTGAAAGTTTGGCTGTGGTGAACAAAAGCAAAGGTTTTTTTTATAACGATCTAAGTAGCTAGGGCCAAACTTTTTGTTAACTGGCACAGATGAATATTGCGTAGAAAAAGAGCTGATGTTGCAGAAAGACAGTAAATGAAATGCTGGAGCATTCCACTGTGTACACAAGCAGTGCTGAAGAATTTCAAGCTGGGACCCCTACCTGTGTCACACTGTGGTCAAATTGGCATCTGTTTCTCCTCTTATATTTCAGTTTTAAAGTCATCACAGCATATAATTTACTCACCACACTGGCATACTGTAATAGTTATTGAAGTTTAGCCAGTGGTTTTGTACTAGAAATGGTCTATTTTTAGAAGTTTCTAACTGGATTATAAAAATAACTTTGGACAGGCTTGGAGTTAGAAAGCTTTTGCATAGGCATTGTGTTAAAAAATGCAATTAAAATTAGCAGGCTGTGTTTGGAAACAAGTAAAGGCAACTCTGGTCACCCTCTGTGTACTGTGAGTTCCCTACCAAAGCAGTATCTCAATAATATTTTACTCACACTCTTACGAAACTTTTACTACCTCTACACGTGGTTCTTCTATATATCTGCTGTATTCCCAGCTTTCTGTTTTTTTCAGATTTCTCTTCCCACATACTTTGAACCTCATGCAGCTCTCTAGATGCTGCAGGAACTGCATTGTTAAAGAAATGGAGGCTAGGTGAGTGGTGTGTGCATTTTTCATTCCTCTGTACCTGACCGGTTTAATTCCTGAAAGTCTGCAGAAGCTGCACAGAAGTTGTGAGGGAGCATTGTGAAGGTCCTTTATCATCCATTTCTTCTGTTATAGGCATGTTGTCAGGAGGGATGGGGCTCGAGTGGAGTTGTGCCAGCACTCAGACACTGCAAAGATAAGAGCAAAATTAGCCTTTCCTAAGCCAATAAAATAGCTACAGAGTATGAAGAGGAAGAGAGAGAAAAAAGGAGCCTTGTGACCTCAATTTTCCATGTCTAAATAAATCTAAGTCAGTTGTGGCTTAAAGGCTTTTTAATTTTTTTTTTTTTTTTTTTTAGAAGAAATTCATGGAGAGTGGGGGACAACTTGTGAGTATTGTGGCTGTGTGGTTAGAAAGCTGCCAGCTCTATTTTGGTTAGGTTGGGCTTTATAATTTCTGTTGTCTTTGCTTGCGTGTTGGCCTGATTTTTCACATTATGGAGGCACAGACAGCAGAGGAGTGGATGTGATTCCAAGATAAGCATAACTGCTTTGAGCAATGAGCTAGCTCAGATTTGATAGAATAGACAGCAGGTCACTTCAGAAACAAAGTCACCTACCTAGGATCTGGTTTTTTTCCAGATTGTTGTGCAAAAGATGTCATCTAGCAGAGGAACTAGAGGGTTATGAAAAAGGATAACGGATCATTTTTAGCAGTTCATGTGGAAGAAGAGATACCTGCTCCGGGAGCTCAGTGAGGTGGAAGGGAAACTTGAGCGCAAACAGACCTGGAGGGAAGGACAAGATAAAACAAAAGGCTGAATTTTTGGGGTTTAGGAGTGGATTCAGCTCATCTGACTTAGATGTTTAACTGCTTGATGTCTGTTGGAGCAGCCTTAACAGAGATATTTTGGAACCCTCTTCAGTCACTGAGCAAAGCAACTGCTTATGGAGATTTCCAGAGACAGATTACATCAGTGTGAGGCGCAGCACATTGGGTGGCTGGGATCCTACCCTGAGATCCTACCATTGACAGATTAATAATCTTCAGGTGTCATTTTTAATTTGCCCTTTAATTAAAGGGAGCTGTGTTTCAGTTCCCACAAAGCTCCTGCATGCATGCCTATGGGCCTACTAAAGGGCTAGCATGCAAAGATGGAAGACTCTTTTATCAAGCACATGAGAGGAACTGGAAAAGTTGGTCCTTTGCCCTGGGTCTTACAACAGCACTTTGAGTTCTTGGTCTCAGAAAATCTCCAGGAGAGAGGATGTGCTCTCTAGGAATATCCCAGGGAATTAGGGGCTTCTATATACAGCTTAGGCTCCAGAGGTTTGCGAGTTCTACGTAAGCAAAATTTGTGTTCCCTGTAGACCATCTGAGAGTGTGTGATTAAGTTTTGTCCCACGGGATAGTAAGACTCTCCATTTCCTTCATGCATATTCAACATTTATGCTCTTTTAGGACTGATAGCTGCTTTTTTTGTGCAGAAAATAAAAATGTAAGGTCCTTGTTATTGAGTTTGAGAGTCCAAAAGTCTCTGGAATCTGTCTTTAAAATACATTGATATTTTCTTTAGCAGCAAAACAAGTTTAAACCATAATCACAGGCAAATAAAACACCTCTAATGACACCAGTGGAAATTTCATAAACAAGTTTCAACTGCACATTTGCAAGGAATATACTAATCTTAAGATGGAGAGGTTAGTACTGAGTTGTGTGTGGAAGTATCTATTAATCAAAACAGCAAGAGATGATCTCAAAACAAAGGAGTTTTTTTTTCAAATTTGCTGAAGACAGCCTGGCAGACAAACCCTGCAAATCTGTTTGAACATTTAGGTTTCAGTGTTTCAGACTTTCTTCCACTTTGTCTTCTTCTGAATTAAATGCTCTCTCAGATGACAAGCCAGCAGTCACCAGTGTTTAAGACTAAGAAAGTGTTTCCAAGAACAGAACCAGCATTCAGCTACATCCTCACAGAATTAAATCTGCACTACCTGCACTCAAGAATCTCTTCCTCCCTTTAAAAAAATTAATAGCTCTCTGCATCTAACACTTTTTCACAGCTTTTAAGTATATGAACCAAATATAAACCCACACAATGTTTTCTTGAATTAGCAGGAATTTTTATTATCAGGCTTGGCCAATTTCTTTAATAAATGATTTGACTGCAAAACATTGGAAAGTCCTGAAATACTGACACTTTGACTCCTACTGCTGAAATACATCGTTAATGTATACCTTCTAGAATCCAAATCTGCATCTGTGCTTTGTGAGTCCAGAAAATCTCAGCTTGAATGCAGTCAGCTGCCAAGATCTTCATCTTCCCATTCACCACTCTGTCCCACATTGTGCAGGAATGGGAGAATGGCAGTCTAATTAAGAGATAAAAATGTCTTATCTGTCCCAATAATGATCATGAGAAAATATACCTGGACTACCTGTGGTAGCAGGTTTTATGACTCTTTTTATAAAAGACTGCAGAGGATGAGTAATTCCTAGTGTTAAAACCCCAACAAATTCATTAAAAAACAAAAACTCTGTTACAGAATAGAATAGTAGAATAGAATGGTAAGGTTGGAAGGGACCTCAAAGATCATCCAGTTCCAACCCCCCTGCCATGGGCAGGGACACCTCCCACTAGTACAGGTCACTCAAGGCCTCATCCAACCTGGCCTTGAACACCTCCAGGGAGGGAGCAGCCACAACCTCCCTGGGCAACCTGTTCCAGTGCCTCACCACTCTCACTGTAAAAAACTTCTTCCTAACATTCAGTTTCAATCTCCTCTCTTCCAGTTTAAACCCATTGCCCCTTGTCCTGTCATTGCAAGACCTTGTAAATAGTCCCTCCCCAGCCTTCCAGCAGGCCCCCTTCAGATACTGAGAGGCTTCTCTAAGGTCTCCTGGAAGCCTTCTCTTCTGCAGGCTGAAGAGCCCCAACTCTCTCAGCCTGTCCTCATAGGAGAGCTGCTCCAGCCCTCTGAGCATCTTTGTGGCCCTATATCGGCATGGGATCCTAGTATCCTCATTGTAGTGTTTAGCTGTGCTTATCAAGGATAAAATAGGAAAGGGATTATTGTAATTCAGTTTTATCTTACTAGTTTGCTCAAATGAAACTGTATTCTGACTCAGGAAAGCAGTTCCTATGCTCCTTTATTGTTAATATTTTAGTTATGCTGCAACGTGTGCATTCACTAATACTATGTGACCACAGCAAGATTAGTCACGTGAATAAAGAGAAGAGGCTTGGGTAAAATTAGAAACTAAGCAATTCAGTCTGTTTTATGGTAGTACAAAAAGCCATAGGTCCACTCTAAAGTGGTACTGGAACTATAAAAAATGAGTTTAAGTTTTTTGTGGAAAGCCCCACAGTACATAACCTTATAAACCATGTAACGTTTTTGTTTGAAGAAAAGGAGGAGGAAAATAGACCCATCCTGTCCAGATAATTCCTAAATTATATTCTACCAGTGGGTTTAACCAAAGTGAAATGTTTCTGTGCCATTGATACTCAAGCTTTCAGCACCTTGGTTGTTCCTCACGGGACAGGTAAGATGATGCAAACACAGGGTGCCAAATGGGAAGCAATGGGGCTGCCAGGTCCCCCTGCAGCCCTGCTAGAGACTACAGAAGGATAGTGCCTGTCTAGAGGCGACCTACAGGGAATTTCTGATCACCTCAAATAATCAGTCCTGTGCATCTGGCAGCAAAGAGATGAATAATTGTATCATCTCAAAGTTATTTTCTGATGCTAATGGTCTGGTTCTGTCACATGTGGAACAGGACTAGGAAGCAGCATAGCTTTCTTATTAATTCACATGCTTGACCAGTTATTGTTTCCTTAGAGTTGGACCTTTTTATCTTAATCCTTTTCTGCCAGATTCCTGAATCATTATTGTGAGTAATCTTTGAATGTTTTAGTACTTAGCTCCTTATTTAGCACCCTGATGCACAATTCTGATGAGATTGGCAGCAATTTTTTAATGGAATAATTTTCTTTTACTCTCTAGAGTGTTTTAATCAGACCAATTTGAACTAATTAACCTTTTCCTGAAGAGATGAATCTTTCAGAATGTGGACTATTCCATTTTGTACTTTAAAAGGTGAAAATGGCGGGGGGGGGGGGAAGTGAATTTTGATTTGGCACAGTTTTATACAGAAATATTTGATCATGAAATGTTATAGTTTATTGGAGAAAAAAAAAAAACCCAATGTAAATAGCAAATTTTAGGTGCTCCAAAATTATTTTTTTTTCTGTGCAAGCTTTTAAAGACTGCTTTTTAAGGTTTCAAAGTGAAACTTCTTGCCAGACCCACAAAATTTGTTCTAATTTTCTGATCAGTCAGGTTGAAATATACTCTTACTGACATGCAATTTCTATGATCTTAACAACAGTAGACTTTTTGGGTGGAGGAAAAAACCTAGCCAGGCAAAAAGGTATGTGTCTGAAAGAAATGGATAGGGCATAATGCCAAAATGAGTGCATTTTACCCACTTTTCAAGACTGACTTTGAAATTCACGAGTGCCATGAGGCTTCAACTAATGCTGAGTTTTTAAAAAGTTAAAGAAAATTGTGATTACTTTAGCTATCTTCCACCAAGACCACAGAACCACAGAACTGTCAGGGTTGGAAGGGACCTCAAAGATCATCTAATTCCAGTCCCCTGCCATGGGCTTCCACCTCCTCCCTGGGCAACCTGTTCCAGTGTCTCACCACCCTCATGGTGAAGAAATTCCTGACATTCAATCTGAATCTACACACTTCTAGTTTTGCTCCATTCCCCCTAGTCCTATCACTACCTGACATCCTAAAGAGTCCCTCAGCAACTTTCTTGCAG
>WBNM01015156.1:0-16939 GCA_013399055.1 Ramphastos sulfuratus | reverse complement strand
TGCTATGAGGACAGACTGAGAGAGTTGGGGCTCTTCAGCCTGCAGAAGAGAAGGCTTCCAGAGACCTTATAGTAGCCTTCCAGTATCTGAAGGGGGCAACAGGAAGGCTGGGGAGGGACTATTTATAAGATCTTGCAATGACAGGACAAGGGGCAATGGGTTTAAACTGGCAGAGGGAAGATTTAGACTAGATGTTAGGAGGAAGTTGTTTGCAGTGAGGGTGGTGAGACACTGGCACAGGTTGCCCAGGGAGGTTGTGGCTGCTCCCTCCCTGGAGGTGTTCAAGGCCAGGTTGGAGGAGGCCTTGAGTAACCTGTACTAGTGGGAGGTGTCCCTGCCTATGGCAGGGGGTTGGAACTAGATGATCCTTGAGGTCTCCTTCCAACCTTACCATTCTATGATTCTATGATTCTATAACCTAGCTATGATTGTTGTTTGGCAGCTTGCCTTTATTGGAGTGCTGCCATTTATTCCTTGTATTTGCTGATCCTTGTTTAATTATGCTGAAAATTTAATTTGGAGGATCTGATATTTATCTATGACTTTTACCAGCTGATTGTTTGTTGCTGGTGCATAGTGGTTAGCTGTCAGTAGCTAATTGCTGTATTCCTAACACTCTTTGTTACAGAAATAATGGTCTGAATAGAAACATATTATGTGCAAGTTTTTTTTTTTTTTTAAATGATTTCTTTGGCATATTTTTTTAAGATTAAATTCAATCACAATGTATACAAATAACTGTGTATTTTCTTTCCATGAGTTCAATCATTATAAAGTTTGAAGGGGGAAAGATGATAAATTGGCCTTGGAATTAGGACAGAAGAAAGAGAATCAAAAAACTCACACTGAGTTGGTTTTTAACAGGTCCAAAGCCCCAAAGTTCTCTGCATTTGCACTTACATTTGTATATGTGATTTCTTTTTAGTTTCTATTATATATTTAGGTTTGTTTCTTTATTTGGTGATATTATTATGCCTTATTAAACACACATCAAAGGCAAAAGATCATTTCATACACTTAGATATGACTGTGCTGTGTCTTATTTCTTACATATATAAAGATGGATTTCTAAGACAACTGAGGCACTGCATAAATTCTGCAGATGTCCCTGAATATGCTATTCTGCTCCTGTTTGTGGCTGTTCTTGTTATCATATTTTCATAATGTTTACGGGAAAGGAACCCTGCCATATGGCTGAGAAATTTCAGGCTCTTGCATAAGAAAGAGGAGTGTTTGATTGGACACACAGAACTAATTCAGGGTTTCATGAGAGTTTTGTTTTTGTTGTTGCTTGCTTGTGGCCATTCTAAATAACTCTGGTAGCTTATTTCTCTAAGTTGGAGAGTAGCCTAGATGTGGTAAAAAAAAAAAAATGGAGGTAATTATAGCCTGATGGAGACATATCAGAGCTGTGGGTCTGATAAAATGTTTGGTGAGTGGAAAGGAAACAGCAAAACAAGCCAAAAATATTATGCTTGATGATTAACTGTTCCTGTTGCAGAAGAATTCTAGCTGGAAAGAAGAAATACTCTTGGGAATTTTCTCTGATGAATGGTGTTTTGGAAGCATAGGCTGCAGGCAGGCAGGCAGGCAGAGTGGGTTCCATTAGTGAAAAATAAGTCTTCGCTAAAACTAGGGCTTGAATTCCAGAAGACTTCTTGAGCATTTACTCAAGGTTTTCATGTTCAGCTGGATGAGTGGATTATTAAAATATCTTTTCGTCTCACTAGGAAGTCCTGCGCAATGTGTTACAAGTGATTCATAAAGACAGAAGAAGAATTAAGATTGTCTTGAAACTATTGTTTGAGACTAATCAAGTGTGACTGATTTTAATCATAACAATATTTTGGCCAGTATCTGAAGCAATTTTTTTTTTTCCCGAATTAGCACTCTCATCCTATGTAAGAAGTTATTCAGAAATGCCTGCAGAAGTTCTTTCCAAATCCTTTTTATTTTCACTTTGGTATTTAAGCGCTGCTGTAAGTTTCTTCAGTAATGCTTGTGATGAAATGCATAACCTAGCTGTATTTGATCCCAAACCCAGACAGTGTATCTGATTTTGTAGTGATTTACAGGCCTCACTGTGACATCAAATGACATATAACTTGGCTCACCAGAATGACAAAATACTGGAGGAGGATGGAAAAAGTAGAATGTATAACTACCTTCGACATGTCAAAGCTGTGCTGTCAGATGACCATAGTCCTGTGGTCCTCAGAGCCAGCAGCCTGGCCTGTTCTATGATCTGCATTAGCTGGAGATTCAACATTTTGGGTTTCCTGGAAGTCCATCGTTCTCAAAAGCAGAAATGAGCTAAGGTTGATCCCTTCTTCAAATCCACACTGAGCTTGAAGAAAAATCCTTCTCATCTGGTGCTTTAAGACTGTTGCTCTCTTTTTTTCATCTGTCCCTACACTATTTACTTGTATTTCGAACTACTTCAGCACCACTGACACCATTGTCAAAACACTATTTTTTATAGTTCAGTTCAACTTCAGTCACAGCAAATCAGCAAGTTGACTGCTTTAGGGATCTACTGCAAAACCCATCAGGTTCATTTCAGGTAAGCAAACAAAAATAGCTTGATGGTGTGATAGCACCCCAAGTGAAGAAAAATCTATACAGAGGCAATGGCCTTTCAGTTTGCTGCAGTAGAGGGACTTCCACTGATCCTCCATTACATATGCAGTTGGGTGTGCCAAGACCAAAATTTAAAGTATATATTTGAAAGAATAAATGTTCCCACTTTCCATCAAAGAAAGAATTCAATATACACCTTTCAAGAAGAAAGCAACCCTTCTCCATGTTAGCCAATTTTTACTGTTGACCTATGTAGGTTTGGAGTGACCATAGCCACCTTAAATGTGTTTACTGGGTAGTAAAACACTTCAGAGAAGGCAAAGGTAAGCTGCCTATACAGGCATATCGTATGCATTTTTTTTTTAATGCTTTAATTCTTGAAACTGCGGACTTCATCAAAGACTTTTTCACACAGTTATTTTCAAAGGGGGTGAGTTGGAGGATGAAATCTACCCTTGTGACTCTGAGCCAAGATCTTCTTCCAGAAGAGCACAATGAAACATTGAAAGAATGCCTCGTTGTCACCTAGGCAGTTCAAACTCTCAAATAGCATCTGCTGGAGATTGCTCTGCTTATTGTGACTAGTACTGGCATGATAAAAATCACTACAGCGCTGTATTTATAGCCTGTCTCTACTCCTGGACTATAGAAGTAATTACTGCCTTAGCTCATGAAATCACAAGATTTATGGCTATTGAATAGGGTTTTGTTTCATGGAGGGGAGAAAAATAATGAAGAGGATGAAGGAGTTTTACAATAGCATGTAAGGAGCTACAAAAGCTGCCCTTGCACTCTTTGCTTAAAAATTCATTAGGGTGCTGGGAATCTGCTAAAATTATTCCCAGCTTAAAGAGTAGCCTGTTATCTGCACTCTGGTTTCCCAGAGAAGTCTAATGTGTGAAATAAGACTTTAAAGGACTACCAGGGACAGATCTTTCCTGCCTCAGCCATGGGTTAATGGATTTTTTTTTCCCCTTGGAAAGAAAGTCGGTTTAAAGCACTGCCTGTTGAACAGGATACTTGCAGTTTATTTATCTGGGCTGGTGAACACTGAGCCTATGAGGTCCTAAACTAATTTATGTCTCTGTTAGTCAAAACCAACAAATTACACTTTAAGTACAAGCTCACAGATACATGGAGTGCTGGATTAGTATTTATAGTGGGGTACTTGGCATAGGAGGAGACTTTGTCTGCTCTGAGTCAGCTTCAGTTTCTATATAAAGTCAAGCCGTAAACCTCTAAGTACTTGTTTTAGGAGCATAACATCAACACAACTATGTCTGCTTCTGAAAGAACTGTCACAACATTGTGCCTGTGGTTTGGTCATCGAGCAAGGATACTTGTTCCTTCTTATTCAACAATATGTGATCACAGGTGCCCTTTTTATGCACATGTACTGTTATGACCATTTGTAAAATCAGTGCTGCTGAAAAAAAAGTAAATTCTGAGCACTTAGTTCTGGAATTTACAATGTGGTCTGTGGAGTTCTTTGTAGTTGTGATAGAGCTATCAAGACAGCAATATTCTTCAAATCTTAAATTTAAAGTTACTGTATGTAAGAACAGTAACTTAGCTTCCCTTCACACCAGTTCTCCTTCACATAAGAAAGAGCTTTGCTTCTGGTGGGGTATGTAACTTGGGCATTTAGCATTTCAGTTCTACATGTTTGAATAATCAATCTCTTTTAGCTTCACACACTTCCACACTACAACTCATTGTAAAGGAAAGTCATAATATTCTAATAAACCTGTGAATCTAATTTTAAACTTTGACTAGGTCCTACTAGAAGATGTGTGGAGCTTACTTGCTGACTGGTGTTAAACCATGGCCTACGACAGCATCTTATTAACTGCACTTCACTGTTTATTGTGAAAATTGATAGTAAGGCCAAAGTGATTTCAAGAAAATAAATGCACATAAACTCAAGAGTTTCAGAATTAAATGGATGCAGCAAGCTGTAATGACATTGTGGACTTATCATGGGTTAAATATCACTATAATTTTGGGCAAAACCAGTCAGCTCATCTATCTATCTATCTATCTATCTATCTATCTATCTATCTATCTATCTATCTTCTTTCTTTCTTTCTTTTTAAAATCAAATGTACTTTGGTTCAATTTCTGAGTGACTGCATCAGAAGCAATGAAGATTTAGGATACCTGTGCCGATCTGCAATATGTGCAGAATTATCCTTTCATCGGTAGTTATATTTAAAAGTTAAATGAGAGCAAGACATGAATATTACTTCTTCACTCAAGGGCAGGACTTGAGGCTGTCTAAGACACCCAGTCAGAAAGAGCAGAAGACAAGACTGGAGATTAGCCTACCTACAAGGCCTACCTACCTCGAGGTTATGAAGAAAATTTGCAGGTTATTTCTCCATATTCTTTCTAAAAGATCTTTTCCTTCCCATCCACATAATTAACATTAAAACCCAAACTTGACTCTTAGTGTAACAATACTTTTCCCAATGGCCTCAAGTACAAACTTTCTAGAATGTAACTGTTAAGAGATTTATATTGTAGGGAGAATAGTCAAAAACAAATTAAAGAGTGACCTGGTGGTTAGGTAGCATGGACAGGCAGGGACCAGCTGGCCTTTTCATTTAGCAGTAATGGTTTGCACAGTGGGATGATATTGCATTAGGTGCCATTACAACTAAACAATTTATGTTAGAAGGTATGTGGCAAATAAATTGGAAATTGGAAAAGAAATGCAGCTCAGTGGAGGTTAAACATTCGCACTGAAAAGAGGAAGGAAAGGAAGAGAAATGTGCTAAAAATACCATGCAAGAGTTTCTCATTTAACTGAAATGCATAAAAGCTTATCAGCCATATCTCCCCTTTCATTTGGAAGGGTACTTATCAAGCTAGATAAATATAGACCTACACCTTCTAGCCTGTTTTTTGATTACAGTGATATGCTACTGGGATTGTTTGTTGTGTTGCTAATAGTAACAGTGACGGGAATGTGAAGAAAACTCAGTTTGGATTGCTGAAGTGATTTGCTTTAGAGACAGTTTCTGGAGTTAGGAGTTGAAGTTAATATTCATGTAAGAAATCAGTTTCGTACACTCAGAGATCTTGTCCTATTAAATATAAATCCATGTGTTCTTTCTAGGAGGGCTACTGTATTATGAACAATATCTTACTCAAAAAGGTAAATCTCAAAAAAGAAGCACTCATTTCCTCTTCTAGTAATTGTGTAGAGGAGAATTGTGTTATCACAAAGTCCATTTGGCAAAGCAGGCATAAAAACTAGTGGTCATTGTTGTGTCATACCAGCCAATGCTATCAGCAAGCTCTTCTGTACAGTGCTTGAGGAAATGCTTTTTTCATTCAAATCCTTGTCAGTATTTTTTCTGAGGGTCAGGGTTTTTTCACAAATTCAGTTGAATATTATTTTAACAGTAAGAGGTTATGACTTGTGGCTTTTGGTGTGACTACTGGGTAAGAATAAGTGAAGCTGGATCTTTTGTTTCAGTAATAACATAAACACCTTAAAATAAGTTAGCTTTTGTGGCCCTTTCTTAACAAAACTGTGAAGAATTCTCCACCCAAGCTACTTCCTTTCCTTGTGCAGCCCTGGTTTTGCTCTTATTTACATGCAAAAGGTAAATGTTTCCTTTAATGTATTGTGGGGAAATGTCTGGGCAGCACCATTACTTCTTTGTATGTGCCTGGAAAATTACAGACAGCATGTGATTCCTGTTGAGTATGATTTAGGTATCACATCTGGCTACCAGCCTGGAGGTTGACTTTGACAAGGCATCTCTGATGCAGAGTTGATGCCCATGAGGCAAACCCAGTACTTGCCCACACACAGAGGGGTTGAAAAAACAGAGGAGTCTGTCATTCTTGGGTAAACACCAAGTGCTTAATTAGGAACTGAGCAGGGTGATATCTACACAAAGGTTTGCTGGTGCTTGTAGTTTTGCTCTGAGGATGTGAACAGATGGCATATAAATTGCCCAGGAAGGAGGATACTGTGGTTTACCTATTGCTTGTTTCCCTCATGGAGGAAATCATACTAGTCTAGATAGCACAGAGACTATCGACTCCAGGAGACAACACCTGGTTTACTCTTAGAAAGTCACCAGTTGGGTGGAACTCCAGAGGAAACTGCTTTGCAGCTCCCTATACAAGGAAGTCTAGTTGTAATGGTTTAAATCAGAACATGTCAAACCAAACCAGCGTGTTAACCTGTCTATTTCTATTTTCCCAACACAGAAGTGAGGGAAAAGTAACCACAAAAACTCAACATTGAGAGAAGGAAAAAAAAAAAAAAAAAGAAAAATTCTATTTACCTTAGCTTATTTGCAGAAAAAAAGCACAGTTCAAAGCATCAGCAAGCATCGGCAAGCGAGCTAAAAGCTCAAGCCGGGAAACTACTCCCCCAGGGAACTACTCCCCCAGGAAACTACTCCCTCATTCTTCCTCGTCCCACTACCATTCCAGCGGAAAAGACAAGACCCAAAAACCCAGAACCCAGAAGCATCAACTGGAACAGGAAGCTTCCCACGTTGCACTCTGAACCTCAAGTCTCATAATACTTTGCTCCAGCCAGTACTTTCATTTTGAAGCTGACATGACTGCAGCACGGTATGAATAACAGCAGCGGATTCAACTCAATCCATGACACTAGTGTAGACAGTTCTTGTATGTCCACAGGCCAATGGAAGTGCCTTTTGTAGGTCTAAAACTATAGACTATAAACTCTGACGAATGCAAAAGATGAATGAGATGAACACTTTGGCAGCTTTTCCAGGTGATTTAGACTCTTTTATGCCGTAATGATAAAATTTAGGTTCCTCTACTTTTTAATGTTAATTTCAGAGTCAGAAACAACATTACTGATCTGAAGGAAGTCAGGAGACTTCCATAAAAGAACCTGATAAACTGGAAACCTTCATCCTGATGTTTTCATCAATGAAAGTCACGTGGGCAAGGGGAACAACATGAATGGATTTTCATCCTCACTTATACAGAGTAAATGTTGTGTGATCTGTTACAGTTGTATATATTGATGCTGTTGGGGTAATAGTAATTATCAGCTAGGTTTTGTACTGGTAATGTTCCAGCAGTGCAATTTGTATCTATCACTATAAAAAAATCTTGCTGTAGAACAGCCAGTAGCACTTAATTGACAGAAATCATTAGGGAGAAAGAAATGATGCTGTAAAATACCTGACAAAGGTAAATAGTACTGTAAATGACCAATAAAGCTTAGCACATTCTGAACAATTATAGTTTAAAAATATTCACACATCTTCAACAACTTGCTTACCTGATCATTGTGCTGCTAGGTGTTCTCATTGTAAAATAACTGTTACTGGAATTCGAATTCAAAGTCTAGTCAAGACTGGTCAATCTATAAAAGACTGTCTACTAAATAAAACAATGCTCTAATACTACACTTGGAAAGCAAGGTAGTGGGGTTCAAGATTGGTCACTATATATCTTGTATTTGCAGGTCTCAGGCTTGTGAATAGATGGTTTTATTAAAGGTGCAGATCCCGGCCGCATGTTCTAATGTGCATTCTGAATATGAGTTGACAGAAAAATTAACCTAGCACTGACCTATAATTTACAATTCAAATTTCTGCTTCCTTTTAGGTGGTAGACCTCAAGTTTTGGAATTATTTCATGTTCTGTAGAGGTGGCGCTAGGTAAAACAGAGAAAATGCTCAACATGGAAAATGGGAGGCAGAATGCTGCCCTTCGATATTACAGTTACTGCCTAAACTTGAGATTCCAATGCTTTTTCTCTCTGACATCTAAATATTTCCTTCAAAAGCATGTCTGACATGTTGAGGTCTTCAGAGAATCCTCTGACATGTGTTTTGTTAAGGGATACATCACTGGAATTTATGCTATTTGTAATATCTGTATAACGTCTTAAGAGTTCATACTCTAAGAAGCAATTGTCTGTCATTCCTTTGTGTTTAGAGCTGTAAGACAACAAGAAATTGAATTTTTCTGTAGTCATTGCTTTTATATTAGACAATTATGTAAAATAATAAACTTCTTGTTCAAGGCCAGGTTGGACGAGGCCTTGAGTAACCTGTGCTAGTGGGAGGTGTCCCTGCCTATGGGAGGGGGGTGGAACTAGATGATCCTTGAGGTCTCCTTCCAACCATACCATTCTGATTCTATGATTCTATGATTCTTTGTGTTAAAAATGATACTGTGCCTGTGACCTTAGCCACAGAATCTTAGAATGCATTGGCTTGGAAGAGATCTTTAAAAGTCATCTAGTGCAAGCCCTCCTGAAGTAAGCAGGGTTGTCCACGACTACATCGTGTTGCCCAGAGCCCCAGCAAGCCTGACACTGAATATCTCCAGGGATGGGGCCCTTAACACCTCCTTAGGTAACCTGTTCCAGTGTTTAACCACCCTCAGAGTAAAGAATTTCTTCCTAACGTCCAATCTAAATCCGTCCTTCTCTGCTGTAAAGTCATTGCCCCTTATCCTGTTGCTACAAGCTGTTGGTGGGGTCTCAGCAGAGTGGTGCAGAATCAGCTCCCTCAGCCTGATAACTGTGCCTCTTTTGATGCCACCCGGGGACGTGATTGACCATCTGGGCTGTGACCACATTGTTGGCTCATGTTCAGCTTTTCACCCACCAGAATGCCTAAGTGAGTATCACCTGTTTTTTAATAAGCTGCTCTTATTTCTCCTCTTCTCTGGATATGTCACGCTGCTGGTGATGGTGCTGGGTGGTGAGGAGTATGCTGGTTGTGACTGCATATCACTCAGTGTTTTCCTGTGTTGATTCCTCAGCCAAAGTAACGCTTGCTGAGAGGATGCTGGCAGCTGTATGTCCTGTTATGCTCTTTGGGTCACTCTGAACTTACTTGTTACTAGTGGTCAGTGGGAGAGTCTCAGAAGGGGGAAGAAAAAAATAATCTCTTACCTCTTTTTCTTCTTAGTGTGGTTTGACCTGAAATAAACACCCCAAACTATTTCAGAAGAAAGGTCCTGTGTAGATACATCGCCCCTGATTCTGATCTTTCTTCTTCTCTGATACAGAAGTGGATCTTTTAACTGATATGTGCAAAATGCTATCTGAACTGTATTCATAATACAATCAAGAAATGGATCAATTGGTATCAAATCTCCTTTGCTCCTGCCATACTTATCTATCATTTTAAAAAACTGCTATACAAGGTAAGAACTATTTGTTTGAACTTTCTTTTACTGTGTGTGCAACTCATGAATCAGTCTGATTTCCTTTAAATTGATTTTGGCAGCCAGAGCATGTGACACTTTTGTGTTTTATTTCCGTAGTTATTTTATCAAATAATCAGAAACCACTGTATTTGATTGAAACATGCTCCACTGCTCCCCTGACATGCTACAAATTGCCCTTCTCCTATCAGCAAGGTGTGCTCATGGTGCTACTCGAATCTGTTTCTGTCAGCAAGGAACACTCTCACATCTCTGGGATGATGTTAATGATCAGCATTCTCATTCACATGGGTTCCTACCAGCTGACCTGTGAATTCCTGCCTGCTCAGATGATGAGTGTTGTGCTGCTCACAGGTTTAAACAGCGAGATCAGATTTCCTGAATTTGCCTGGCAGCTCTAAGGCTCAGCCTCCAAACCCTAAGGACGAAAATATGTAGCATCACATCAGCATGACCTCTGTCTTGGAAGGCCAGCCTTTCACTCTGAATAAATGTGAAGACAGTTGGGCATTACTTCATTTTAAGGGAACATAAAAATTAACCAACAATGGAATCCCAACAGGTATGTGTGGCTGTTGTTTGAACACCAAATCAAACTTTTATGACTGGTGGTGAACATTAAAACACAGAATAAAGCTGGTTACATGCTAGTGAATGTATTAGACTAAGAATTTATGATAAGGGAACAAAATTGTTCTTTTGAATGCATGTCTGAGACTAACCCACTGAAGGAATAGTTTTTTGTGGTTTTTTTTTTTTTTTCCATTCTGAAGAAATATGGTTGAAATGAATAGGAGGACTAAAATAGCTATATATAATCATAGTATACCTATTTATACAAGTGTTTCAATGCATGATCTTGCAGTACAAGACAGCTGAGTCTTGTAATTTACTTTGTTAAAATACATGATTCTCAAAATCGGTACAGTATCATAGCTATACCATTCCAGGAATGTTTCTTGCATTGTTTTACATTTAAAGGTCTCCCTACATTTTTTTTTCTTTCTTTTTTTTTTTTTCCCCAGTTTACATTCTTTTTCAATGTTTCTGTGATACAGAAGTGAAGAATATACCTATCTCCTTGTCAGATGGATTACCTAGTCTTGCTACCATTGCCAAATTATAATGTACAAGGTAAAATGTATATTAGTGTGAAATTATTTGATATCATAACTGTGAAAATAGTAAAAATTACTTCCTAGGAATATTATTTAAATAAGCACACAAACATATATAACAATTTTATGAAAATATGCTTAGAACTTGCTATCAAGAATAACAAAAAGGGTATTCTTAGCTGAAAAGCTTGGATTGTTTGTGGATTACAATTTGATTGTACAAGATGTGCTCTACAATTCGCAGTGGCCTACATAATATGAATTGTGAATACTGTAAGCAGCTACAGTACAGATATGCTCTGTCAGAGAAACTAAGTTTACCTGAAGGAAGGTCTATTTACAGCTCACTAACTAATTCATGCCTACTCTTCATGTGGATACCATATGTCGATGGGCTAATGCTATTTCAAAATGAGGCAAGATTTTCCAGTGTATTCTACTCCACGTTATTTTTAATGTTATGGCATTTTTAAAGCAAACTGAGCCATGTCACCTTTACAGGTCACCAATGGAACTGAAAAAACAAGTAATGTTAAAAAATTTTCACGTACGTGTCTTCCTTGTTGATAATAATCCTCATTCATTTGCATTTGAGGAATTGTGTTTCCCTCCTGAGCCCAGTGTGGAGTCATACTCTCTAAGAATTAAGTCAACTGCTCATTTACAGTGTTTATTTACAGGTAACTTTTTACTCTCTCATTCGTGTATTAAAAAAAAAAAAAAAAAGTTTCATTTTGGATTTTGGAGCCTCTTTCTTGTAACTTTTAAAGTCCTGCAGTTTTCAGTTATGGTCTAGAGGTGACAGTTCTATTGCTGTGATAGGCTAGGAACTTTCTCCCCCCATCACCCAGTTAAAACTTACCAGACCAGCTCAGATGGATTGGAAGTAAGGTAAAACTACATTTTACAGCAAAGCTAAATTTATGAGCTTATATTCAAAATAGATTTGCATGTATTTACAATTATATACAATTTAGAAATAATACAGAAATCCAATCTACACTTCCCACCCTGGACAAAGAAAAGCCCGAAAAGGGCCAACACCACCCTGTCTCTCGTCAGAGAGAAAACAACCAGCAAAGCTTACGAGTTATCTAGTCAGCCAGGGTTAGTGGAAGAGATGAGAGAGAGGAGCAAAGAGAGCCAGTGCCCAAGAGCCAAGAAGAAAGAATTGCTTATATAGGAGCTTTTTATCCCTCTTAGCAAACCAGCAAATGACATTGACTTTATCATTATTATTCCTTTACAACCAGTGATCTAATTTAGTTAGTTCTGCACTGAACTTTCAGGAAAGTACCAATTTCTCTTATTAGAATATTCCAATAAGCCTCAAATTACTACAGTTGTTAAGAGGACAAGACGGTCACTTCAAGCAATGGATCTGAGATCATCGACAGTTTGTTCCCTTGTTCTGTTTTCCAACACTCAGTTTGGCTTTCACTAAGAGAAATGTGCCTTAGGAGGATGGATGCAAACAAGTTGATGCTATTCGCCCAGGTATTAGTCTTTAGTCTTCTTGCACTAATCAGTAAAGGTATTTTCAACACTAGTTTCCCTTTAGCCCAGATCTCAACGCACCACTGTTGTCTACTCTACCTCCTGTTATGTATGTTCTCAGTAATTTTTAGTGAGATCTGGTCTCACAATTCATTCACTTGTATTTGAATCTTCCTCTAGTTGATGTGTTTGTGTGATAACTGTCTCATTCTTGAAAAACAACAGGCTGACTGTGGAGTCATCAGCTGTTGTTTCATGTCTAGTTACAAGTTTTTCTTCCCCGTGGAAAATAAAATATGTTCACAGTGACGCAAAGCTTCTTATATCTCACTGTACCTCACTGAAACACATGCAAAGTCTTTCATCTCCCTGTCTATTGGGTAAAGTGTATCAACAGCTGCTATTCAAAGGTTGCAAAGTCCAAACCCAAATTCCTCAGTAATTTTGAACTACCATAAACCCAGGGCTTGTCATGTAGTGTATTGTTTATTCAACATTAAAAGAAGAAAGGGGAAATGTTTCAACCAAAATTTTCAGCATGAATCACTCACCTTTTCACTGTATGATTATGCTCACTTTGAAAATATAGTTTCCTTATTCCTCTTTCAAAAAGAGCAGGAAAATGCTCTCCAATTACTCTCTAAGTTTTTTCACAGCATCCTTGCCCTGGGAGAAAACAAAGGAGTTGACTTGGAATGTTTCCTGTCTTCCAAGGCTGTGATAACTGAGCTATTTCAAAATTATGTATAAAATGTTTCTTATTTGCAAAACAGAATAATGTCAGTCTGCCACGAAACAAGAACCTGCAATATCAACACTGTAGGGATGTATGAAGAATTGATAAAAACAGGTGTGCATGAAAGAAGTGTGATTTATTTTTCTCTAGCAAAGTAATGACAATATATTGTTCACTTGCACAGGTAAGCACACACTTGCCTACACGCATACATTTTTCTCCCGTTTTTTTTTTTTTTTTGAGATAGCTTGCCCATTCAAAATCTGCATCTGAGAGACTTGAGGATTTAATTTATAAGGTATTAATGATATCTTTCAGATCTGCATCTCTCAAAGTGATTTTTATTAAGGGATTGAAATGGTTTTTCCCTCTAAATATATGTTTCATAGGCTTAGGAAGATGTGCTAAATTCCAAGCAATAAAATCCATCTCTGTGTTAAGCATCGTGTCTTAATTTGACTGAATTGCGTTTTGCTCAAATGTTACCAGTCTTGCTTTTTAGCAGTTTGTTCAGGTGTCTAGCAAGTATATAGATAAAATATTAAGAATCTCTGACAGGTCAGCCTTAGTATACCTAAGCTTCATTTGATGCTGGGAAGAAGTGGTCAGAATAACATAACTGGAATAGAGCAGGGGAAAAAAATATACCTTTTTAATAACTGCTATTTTTATTACTGTATGGGGAATTAAAATGCCACCTCCAAACCTCAAATTAGATGTCTTTATAGGAGATGCTGAAGGGCCAAGATCTTTCCCTTTAAAGTTTGGATAATGAACTTCAGTATAAAGAAAGCTTGTCTGAATAATTGTGATCTTATGCTAGCTAAGTTAGAAGTTGTCACACAGGTTTGATTCTGTAGTTTGAAAAATCTTCTATAGTCCACTTCAAGATCTGTCCCTTGGTGGAGTCTCAGGAAGTAAAAAAATAAAGTGTTCTATGGAGGAATAACAATGGGAAGAGGCAAAGCACATACAACAAGAAAAATGTGATGGGTGTCCCAGGGGAAACCCTATAAAAATATGTGGAGAGAAGTGGCTTGTCATCTTCAATTTAAAACAACCCTTTCCCAAGTTTACCATCTGTGGCATCACATTCATGATGTTTTCCTTTCCTCCTCCTACCCACCCCCCCCCTTCCCCGAAGCAAAACTCCAATGAATGAAGTTTCTTTTTCATTGGTAGACATAAGATATCCTTATTCAAGTCATTCAGAGGAACAGAATGGAGTTGGAATTACATAAAAAATATTATGCAATGTTACCTTTCCAGCTAGATAAAGTGGAAATCATCTGTTACTGTCAAACAGAGTTATTTTACAAGTAATCATTTCAGTGGGATGAGGAGGATAAATGTCCTTTTGGCATTGGCTTGGCAGATGTTTAAGCTCTCCACACCCCTGTAGTCGCATTTTATTGGAATTATACATACGAAACATATCATTTACTGATCCATGGCTGTGGTACGTTGCACTAGAGAGAGATCAGATATGCTCTGGCTATCTCCCAAGTCACAGCAGGCAATCCACTTTGCACAGTGTGTGTCCACATGAGTGACTGATGGCTGCGGCTTGGTTTCTGAAAGCATTTGTTAGGTACAGACAGTGACTAGTCGTACGGTTTTTACTCCACCATTTAATACATGATTTCAATGTGTTTGACAAGAGGCCAAAATGTTTCACTTTCTGCTGTGTCAGGAAAAGATCATGTAGCTGTGAGTGATGGAAGGCAAATGGCATGACAGCTATGGAAACATCTACTAGCATTGATGAAACAACCAGACAGACTCTGACTGTGGGCAGTGCTTTAGTGACAACTTGCAGCTCACTGCATTAGCTCCCAGATCTTACTTGGATCATATGAACAGTACCAGTAAAAATAAGAAGCAGTGACCAGAAAATACAGATTTTGGAGAATTTATGGCTCCTTCAGAGCAGCTTTTCCTCTTTGCTGCCAAACGACTCAAGAATTTTTGATTTCAGAAGAAGCAGCTGGCTTATTTCAAGACTCAAGATGGTGCATTTTGCAAATATTGTGCACTCTTCCTGCCAATTTCACTGTCACTGAGTGTGCAGTCTCTAGGATAACTACAAACATTAGCAGTGGGCAACAGGAAAGATACTGCCAAGATACTTTCCTGCTTGAGAAAAAGGGCAGCATTGCTAGCAAATACAGAGGATTTGGGAAACCTGTCTAACCTGTTATCTAGTAAACAGCATGAAATTTCCATGCAATTAGAGAAAGAAATAAAATGTCAGACAGCCAAGAAAGCTGTTGTCACTTATCCTCCCCAGAGCCAAGGCCTTGTCTTCAAGGGACTTAGAGACTCTTGTTGTCACTCCTGTGACAGCAAAGTCCGTGCTCTTCTCAGTTTATATGCAAAGACTGATGGAATCTTCAAGAAAATGTTGTAGTTAAATGGCAGAAACAGAATAGGTGGTTCAATGTCTAAAATTCAGCAATTTAAACATGGAGCTGACCAATCACCTGGATTTCCATGAAGATCAGCAGCTAGCTTGTGTTCCCAAGGGAAAACACAGGGGCTGTGGGCTTACAGCACTTTGCTTATTTCATACCCTGTAATTGACACACTGCCTGAGTCTCCTTCTTGCAGTTTATGCAGCATGGCAGGGGAAGGTACAGCAGCTCTCAAACAACTGAAGAGAAGAAATAGTGACAGTTTTGATGGGACTGCAGCAGCAAATGAGCACTGATTTCCTAGAAGCCAGTATCAGAAGAAAAAATCTGAAGATCCATGGCATTGTGTGTAGTCTAAATTTAGTCAAGTTGAACCAACATGCAACACCTATAAAGAATTCTCTGGAAAGCAGAGATGATAAGCATAAGGTTTTCAAAGCAACAAACCGTGTTGTTCACATTCAGGAATGAGATTGCCTCCGGTCCAAAACATGCATCTCTGCTTCACGTTAGCTGAAGATTAATGGTTTTGAAGCCACTTTGCTTGATCTTCCTGAACCTTTTAAGAATCTCATAGAGTGAGAAGACAGAGTATCATTCTTCCAAGCTAAAAGCTTCAAGCAAACATGCAGTGATGGAAGAATATTTCATTGTGTCCATACTGACAGTAGGTGATTTGCTGTAGTGTTCAACCGTATAGGTCCTTACAGCAAATCCTGAAGAAACTGGTCTTACAGAAGACATCCTTGATGAAATAAAATCCCCAAAAGCTCTGGTACAGAATTGTATGGTATTTTCCCCAACATTTCCAAACACACTTAACAGTCTGGAATTTTCCATAAGTTCCATGTGACTTTTACCGAAAGAGACACCACGCTATAGTAAGACCTTAAAGTTATAAGAACCACACCATCAAATAGCAATTTTATCTTATTTTTAGAGCTATTTATAATTTCTCTTCAGTTGAGAATTAGTGGTAAAATGTCAGTTTGTTGTAGTTTTTTTGTGCAGGAGTGTGACAGACTGAGATTATCTTACTCCACTCTTTTTCTAAGGAAAAAGGGCAGTAAAATAATAACACTCTTGCTGAATTGGAGATGAATACAGAAAGGTTGTATTTAAAAACATGCAGGAAAACATACAGCATACACGGATCCTGAACACCTAATACAGATACAGGATACATGAGAATCCCCCCAAAACCTTCCCCCAGCCAAACTTAAAAACACCAAACCCCCCAATGCTAATTTTCTCCCATCCCCCATTGTTTCCCATTCGGCCCCAAAGAGGACAGATTCATTGTGGCAGCCGCAGCCTTGAAGGCCATGACACACCACAGGGTCCTCCTACATAATTACTTAGCAGATAAAGATCCTTCCAGAGAGTTGGAGAGGCAGGGAGGA
>WBNM01015154.1:0-24393 GCA_013399055.1 Ramphastos sulfuratus | reverse complement strand
AAAAAAAAATCCAAGGAGAAATAAATGTCAGACTCTAATACAGCTTCCAAATCACAGCTAACAAGGGATTTCAGAAGAGAAGATTTTTATATCTATTCAAAGCAAAAAAACAAACATGAGCTACTTTTCTAGACAAAGAAAGAGAAACTTAATGCTGAGAACTCTAATGATACAATAATAAATAAGACAAACACAGTGCTGCTCTTGAACAGAGACATAACTCAGATGCTGGTGTGCTCCCTGCTGCAGCTCATCATTACCATAATTTATACTTGAAAAAGAAAAAAGAAGCTCCCTAAATAAATAAATATTTTCGAGTAGAACTGATTTCAATGTAAACTCAGAAAGTTGAAGGATGCTAATCACAAACAAAGAAAATATTTTCCACCAAGGTCACTGAGCAGCTGGTAGCTCTCAGAACTGTTGGAGTGGGTCCAGAGGAGGCCACGAAGATGCTCAAAGGGCTGCGGCAGCTCTCCTATGAGGACAGGCTACAAGAGTTGGGGCTCTGCAGCCTGGAGAAGGCTTCCAGGAGACCTTAGAGTAGCCTTCCAGTATCTGAAGGGGGCCTGCAGGAAAGCTGGGGAGGGACTATTGACAAGGGCTTGCAATGACAGGACAAGGGGCAATGGGTTTAAACTGGCAGAGAGGAGATTGAAACTGGATGTTAGGAGGAAGCTCTTTATAGTGAGGGTGGTGAGACACTGGCACAGGTTGCCCCGGGAGGTTGTGGATGCTCCCTCCCTGGAGGTGTTCAAGGCCAGGTTGGATGAGGCCTTGAGTGACCTGTTCTAGTGGGAGGTGTCCCTGCCTATGTCAGGGGGTTGGAAATAAGATGATCTTTGAGGTCCCTTCTAACCTTAACATTCTATGATTCTAAGAGAAAGGTTTGGAGGTAAAGTGCTGTTCCAACAGGCAAGCTTGGGACTGCAATGCAAGATCGCTTCTGCTTACCCAGCGCAGCCAGAGAGGCTCTTCTTATGCTCTGCATAAACACAGAGCACAGCACCAAAGCCATCTGCCTTCACCAGCCAGTTTCTCACCTAATGGGGATCACCTGGAGGACCCCAAACACTGCCTAATAGCTTAGATCAAAGAGGACAAAGTAGTGCTTGCTGTACTCCAGCTGAACTGGAGCTTGCACTAGAGCAAAGATAAAAGAATATTTGGGTTTCCTCATTACATGAAGCTCTTTCAACAAAGTAATTAACTGCAGCACAATGGCAAACTTCACCGGGTAAGAGGTTTTTTTAAAAGCCTGTGCTGCAATCTGACTATTCCACTGAAAATTAATTTGAAAAAGTCCACATAGAAATATGGGAAGAAAAAGAAATAATAGATGTGTGGCTGTTTTAGACCTTCTAATGTTTTCCACCCTTTTAAAGGAATAACCATCAAAGCAAATAAAACTTTAATAAGTTTAAAAAAAAACTAACATTTTAAATGGAAAACCATGATTAACTTATTAAGACCCATTAAGTGTATAATTACAAGGATTCTATTACATTAAGATACCAATTTCTTTAAAGCCAGAAATAATACCTGCTGAAACTTTAATTATTTAAATGAGAAGAGAAAGGGGCATGTTATCTTCCCTGACAAAGATTAAAATCAATTTAATTGCTTCTCTGCTGCATTGACATGATTCTTGCTGTGAGTCAAGCAACCAAAAAGGGAAATTAATACTGCAGCTGTTAATCAAGTGATATTTGTGCACTCCATCTTATTACAGCAGGAGAAAGAATAACTGCCTAACTGCCTGCTTTGGAGACTTTTGGCCACACTGTATTTCACAGAATGTTTTGTCTTGTTTTCACAGAATGACAGAATGTCAGGGGCTGGAAGGGACCTCAAAAGCTCATCCAGTCCAACCCCCCTGCCACAGCAGGAGCACCTAGAGCAGATCACACAGGAATGCATCCAGACAGCTCTTGAGTATCTCCAGAGAGGGAGACTCCACAATCCCCCTGGGCACCCTGTTCCAGGGCTCTGTCACCCTCACTGGGAGAAAATTCCTCCTCATGTTTCCATGGAACTTCCTATGCCTCAACTTCCACCACTGCCCCTTGTGCTGTCACTGGGCATCACCCAGCAGAGCCTGGCTCCAGCCTCCTGGCACTCACCTGCACATCTTTAGAACCAGGCAGGAGGTCTCCCCTCAGGCTCCTCCTCTCCAAGCAGCAGAGCTCCAGCTCCCAGTTTTGTCACCACTTAAGGTTCCAGGGCAAAACCTCCTGGGACAGAATTAGATTATCTCCCCCTCCCTCTTCCCCCATAGGGAAAAAGCAGGCAGGGGAGGTAAAGAGTAAACAAAATGACTCAAACAGAAAGTAAAAGTTAAGGAAGTAATTAAAAAAGAAAAAATAGGGAAAATGGATATACAGAGATATAAGGGAAGCGGATAAAGGCAGGTACATACAGAACCAGTGCACGGATAGCAGTGGATTCCACATGGAGCAGGCCTGAGCGTGGGGAGTAGGCCCGAGCATGTGGCAAGCAGGCCCAATGACATGGAGCAGGCCTAAGCGCAGGGCAAGCACACCTGACACGTGGTCAGCAGCTCTCAGGAAGGTGAAGGGCAAGAGAGAGAGGCAGGAAGTAGCTCCCCCTTATGTAGAGTTTAGGCCATGTTACAATTACACAGGCTCACAGGATGTCAGGGCTTGGAAGGGACCCAAACAGATCATCCAGTCCAACCCCCCTGCCACAGCAGGACCAGACAATCCAGCTCAGGGCACACAGGAACACATCCAGACAGGCCTTGAAAGGCTCCAGAGAAGGAGACTCCACAACCTCTCTGGGCAGCCTGTGCCAGGGCTCTGGGACCCTTACAGGAAAGAAGTTCCCCCTTGTGTTGAGCTGGACCCTCTTGTGCTGCAGCTTCCATCCATTGCTCCTTGTCCTATCCCAGGGAGCGAGTGAGCAGAGCATGTGTCCCCCCCTCCTTACCCCCAGACCTCAGATATTTATAAACATTTATTAGATTCCCTCTCAGTCTTCTCTTCTCTAGACTAAACAGCCTCGGGTCCCTCAGCCTCTCCTCTTAAGGCAGCGCTCCAGTCCCTCATTCAATCTTGTAGCCCTCCATTGGGCGCTCTCAAGCAGATCCCTGTCCCTCTTAAAATTTGAAACTAAAATTTAGTTTTAAACAGAATTTTCTAGAGGTCTTGGACAATTTGGAACTCCTCAGAGTTCTATTAAAAACAAACTCATTGCACTCAATGGCTCTGAAATAGGTTATATTCTGATGGACAAGCCACGTTCTCCCTCTTCCTTGCTGTTTCAGCTTGGGTTTGGCTGTGCTTTCCTCTCTCTGACTTTTCAGCTTCTCTGTTTTGGATTCTCTAAAATACAAGGAGGGGCAGAGAGAGTGCATGTGGCTATATTAGCCTTTAGGGCCTTTTGTGCCCAGGAGGGGCTAAATGAGCTGAACTGAGGGTACAGGGGGCCCTGTGCTGTTGTTCAGCTGCACATATGTATGTATAGATATATACACACACTTTGCACATTTTTATTGCCTTTCATATTCTTGTATTTAGTTTCTTTTGTAAACACAATTCCATTTTTGCTTCCAAGCTCCGAGTGTAGTAAAATTGCTCTTTAGGGGCAGGTATAGATCTCCAGAGAAGTTTATCCGGGGGGATCCAATCCGATCCATAATAGGCAGGAAATGGGAGTGGAATAAACATGACCTCGGGACCCCTCCTCTGGCAGGTCAAGTTTCCCTGCCCACCTGGGTCCACCTAGGGAGTCAGGATTGCCACCTGCCCCACCTGGCAAGCCTTAAACCACAAGAGGCTTCAGAGAGCACCTTTCCTGAATTTGAGTTGCAGAAGTAAAAGGACCTTGGGATCTGGGGTGATGAAAAGCTCAACATGAGCCTGCAGTGTGAGTGCAGCCCAGACAGCAACTGTGTGCTGGGCTGCAGCAAGAGCAGTGTGGGCAGCAGGGCAAGGGAGGGGATTCTGCCCCTTTGCTCTGCTCTCCTCAGACCCCACCTGCAGTCCTGTGTGCAGTTCTGGAGCCCCCAGCACAGGAAGGACATGGAACTGTTGGACCCAGTCCAGAGGAGGCCACCAAGATGCTCAGAGGGCTGCAGCAGCTCTGCTGTGAGGACAGGCTGAGATAGTTGGGGCTCTGCAGCCTGGAGAAGAGAAGGATTCCAGGAGACCTTGGAGTGGCCTTCCAGGATCTGAAGGGGGCTACAGGAGGGCTGGGGAGCGACTACTGACAAGGTCTTGTAATGACAGAAAGAGGAGTAATGGGTTTGAACTGGCAGAGGGGAGACTGAAACTGGATGTTAGGAAGTTCTTTACAGTGAGAGTGGTGAGACACCGGCACAAGTTGCCCAGGGAGGTTGTGGAGCGCAGAATCACAGAATGTGATCAAAGATCACAACCTCCACAACCTCCCTGGAGGTGTTCAAGGCCAGGTTGGATGAGGCCTTGAGGGATCTGTTCTGGTGGGAGGTGTCCCTGCCTATGGCAGGGAGTTGGGACTGGATGAGTTTTGAGGTCCCCTCCAACCTACACCATTCCATGATTCTGTGAATCTCCAGGTGACCTGCAGCCTGAGGGAATTTGTATGTTGCACTGTTTGAGCCTCTCACAAAAAAATTGTTCTGCCAAGAGGAAGTTTTGTTTCAAATTAAATTTGCCCTCGAGTATCTGACTCACCAGTATGAAATCACAGAGCCGCACCGATGAGGGATAAAACTGTGTCTGGAGGAGGGGGTTGCCTATAAATCATAATATGTTTTCAAGGCAGAAAGCAGGTCAAAAAACTCAACAGTTTCAGTCAGATAACACATTAACAGCTGAGCACCCAGCACAACCCATGGCTTCTATCTGCGGATTTAAAAATGTTTATCCTTGCAGTGCCTTTGTTAAACCTCTGCACAAAGTGAATATTCAGCAGCATCTACAGTTGCCAAATGAGTGGATCTGATGGGTAAGAAAAATGGTAGGATGAGATATTTATGAGTTCTGAAATACAAACCCGTGTGGTGCCTCATCATCTCTTATCAGCCCTCGTTAACTTTACAGATGATGAGAAGCACCAGAATAACTGAGGTTGTCAAAACTAATAGAGCTCAAAGGCTCAGCACCAGCACAGTTCAGTTCCATCTACAGTCCATTTCTCAGAAGTTTTAACTCCTTCCCTCCTCTTCCTTGAGCATGAATCAATTCCATTGCCTGGGTTATTTACTGTTTGCAGAGTGAGGTGGCCTAGGCACTGTCCTAGATATTTCTGGGCAAGAACTTCTGTTAAAGTGACAGACAAATACCAAGTATCTTGATTTAAACAAGAGCTGAAGTAACTGTCTAGATCTTAACAGAAAGGATGGGATCTGGAACGAGTAACATGAAGGTACATCAGGTCATAGAATGGTTTAGGTTGGAAGGGACTTCAAAGCTCATCCAGTCCCGACCCCCCGCCATAGGCAGGGACACCTCCCACTAGAACAGGTCACTCAAGGCCTTGTCCAGCCTAGGCTTGAATACCTCCAGGGAGGGAGCATCCACAAACTCCCCTGGGCAACCTGTGCCAGTGTCTCACCACTCTCACTGGAAAGAGCTTCTTCCTAACATCCAGTTTCAATCTGTCCTCTTCCAGTTCAAACCCATTACTCCTCGTCCTGTCATTACAAGACCTCGTCAATAGTCCTGCCCCAGCTCTCCTGTAGCTCTCTTTGGACACTGGAAGGCCACTCCAAGTTCTCCTCAAAGCCTTCTCTTCTCCAGGCTGCTCCAAGCCCCTTCCCCATCTACTGTGTACAGTTCTGGAGCCCTCAGTACAGGAAGGAGCGAGTCCAGAGGAGGCCACGAAGATGCTCAGAGGGCTGAAGCAGCTCTGCTCCGAGGACATGCTAAGAGAGTTAGCAAGTTGCCTAGAATTGGGCAGCACTTTCCTGTCAGTCTGGTGCTCATCTTCAGAAAAGCTACATTATCAGAAGCTGTTTACCACTCCCCAGGCACTAGGGCTCAGATCTACAGAAGCAGAGGAAGGAGGGAAAAGTGAAGGATCCTTACAGGGCAGAGAAAGCTGGTGGGAGGGAGAGAACAGGATAAAAGCCTTCTGGCTTTAGGGTCCTCATTTGAATCTGTCACTGGAGAATAGCAGCCAAGCATCTACATGCACAAAATGAGCTTGAAACCATCAACCAGTCCATGGCAATGCCTTCCCCAAAAGCTATTCATACAGACTCTAGAAAGCAATGAATTGGAGGATGCAAGTTTCCCTTCACCTGCTGCAACAGCAGCTCAGGCAAGAGACACTTCCTGAAACAACACTGAAGGATGCTGTGACCCAGGCAACTCTAGGAGCCAGAGATCCCTTGAAAATGCTAAGCATTTAATGGGGTCCACCCCAGACCCAAATGTATTTAAAAGATCTAGAGAAAGAAGAGCAAAACAATTCTGGAGTCTCAAGGGATGGCAGTACTCCTATCTCATGGGAATCTGTCAAGAAAAAAAGTTGATTCTGGCCATTTTTTATGAACATCCAAGTTTCCAAGGTGTGTTTTGATAGATTATTGTGGAGACTGTTCTAAAGCTGGCTTGCTTTTCCAAGTACTTCACTTTCACATGTGGAAGATGAACATAGCTCTCTGTTAATAATTATAAGCCCCAAACCATTCCACTTCTCTCAACACCACTGACTTCAGCTGGAGTTTTGTACCTGTTTTGCCTTTGTAGAGATTGAGGTGGTGAGACACTGGCACAGGTTGCTCAGGAAGGTGGTGGAAGCCTCATCCCTGGATGTTTTTAAGGCCAGGCTGGATGTGGTTCTGGGCAACCTGATCTAGTGTGAGGTGTCCCTGCCCATGGCAGGGGAGGGGTGGAACTGGATGATCCTTGAGGTCCCTTCCAACCCTGAAAATTCTTTGATTCTGTTAATTCTGTTTGTTCAAAAGCTTCTTCATGCTCTTCCCTGCCATGTATTAGTTCTGACATGGGAAGCATTATTAGGGAGCACATCAGTCTGCTGGTACAGAGAGGGCCTGATCTGTGACAACAAACATATGAAAAAACTCCTTCTTCCCATTCTGGTGTGCTGAGAAAGGAGTCACATTTCTCTCTAACTCTGCACAGAGTACTAAGGGTCTGTGTTATACAGGCTCACAGGATGTTAGGGGTTGGAAGGGACCCAAAAAGCTCATCCAGTCCAAGCTCCCTGCCAGAGCAGAACCAGACAATTTAGGTCAGGTCACACAGGAAAACATCCAGAGACCCTTGAAAGGCTCCAGAGAAGGAGACTCCACAACCTCTCTGGGCAGCCTGTGCCACTGCTCTGGGACCCTTACAGTCAAGAAGTTGCCCCTTGCGTTGAGGTGGAACCTCCTGTGCTGCAGCTTCCATCTATTGCTCCTTGTCCTATCACAGCCACTTTCTCTAAACACCTGAGTGACCAGCCTGACAGTAGAGATAAGCTATATTTTCTAACCAATATTTTGGCTACAAAAGCTTTTTCCTCAACCAACAACATTGCATAAAATTAGAAGCACTGTCTTTGAAACAGGTTTCTGGTCCCATACAGCATGCCAGGAAGCAAAAGGACATTAAATATGTATCAGTTTTACACCATGTGATGGCTTTCAGTCTCCCTTTTTGCCTCAAGACTGCTACCAACTAGGTTAGCAGAAACAGGCATGAGGCAGGGTGCAAAAGGTGTGCCCCACATCTTTCAACCTCAGTAGGTTTATATTCTAACAGTGCAGAAACTTAAGTAACAGCTTAGCATACATCACTCCGATAAACAGTCATCATCAGGGACACAGGGGGGAAAAAAAAAGAGAGAGAGATATGAAGATTAGTGGTGCAACTTAGAGATTGGGATGGCTTACTTCAGATGCCTAAGAGGATTCTGCACTAGTGGTTCTGCAAGGATGCTTGCAAAAATGAATCCATGCCTTACTGAAGTATCACTGACATCTGTGGCAAGTTCACCTCTCTGCCTGCATTTTAACTTCTGCAGGTCACATGCTGCAGTTCTGTACAAAGGCAGACTAAGGATTAGTCAATATTTTAAAGAGACCTAAGGCTTGGAAATGCACAGAATTGCCACCTACTCTTGGGGTGTGGGGGGAATGTTTTATATGATGCCTACGAATGCATAATTCGATACTATATGAAGAGAACACAGCCTGGTTTGTATGTCAGACATGCTGGGGGACAGAAATTCAAAAGAAAATAAAAAGAAACCTTTAAAGATAGACAGAAATTGTGACAGAAGTACACAGCAAACTCAGAGCCCTACAAATGCTGTGGAATTATAAAAGGAAAAACTGTAATTAATATCATTCTAACTCCTGACAACCCTTGGATATGGCTCCAGAAACAGACTTTGTCTGGGAACTAATTGCAAGCACATTTACTGCTCTACAGTATCTACTCCTATGTATGCTTTTACTGCTCAAGTAGCTTATATCACACTACATATAGAAGGCAGCTTATATCACACTCATTGTCCAGCTTGTGTAAATCCAACTTTATCTGACTCTCAGAAGGCTACCATTCAAAACACATGCAGCTGTGGTGATAAAAACGGCAGGTCCTATATGACACCAGCAAACACAACTTGAAAAGAAATTCATTACAACAGAAGAGCCACGAGGATGATCATTGGGCTGGAGCTGCTCTGCTATGAGGACAGGCTGAGAGAGTTTGCATTGTTCAGTCTGGAGAAGAGAAGGATCCAAGGAGACCTTCTTGTGGCCTTCCAGTATCTGAAGGGGGTTCCAAGAAAGCTGGGGAGGGACTTTTTAGGGTGTCAGGTAGTGATAGGACTGGGGGGAATGGAACAAAACTAGAAGTGGGAAGATTGGAAGTTCTTCAGCATGAGGGTGGTGAGACACTGGCACAGGTTGCCCAGGGAGGTGGTGGAAGCCTCATCCCTGGATGTTTTTAAGGCCAGGCTAGATGTGGCTGTGGGCAACCTAATCTAGTGTGAGGTGTCCCTGCCTGTGGCAGGGGAGGGTTGGAACTGGATGATCCGTGAGGTCCCTTCCAACCTTGTCAGTACTGTGATAATGTACAGCAATTCAAGACAATGTGACCATGGCCTTGCTGCAAGGTCTATGAGTTGAACTGGCATTTGAATCTTAACTGTGTCTGGTTGTATTGCACTATTTGGGCACATTTTTAGATAGCTATAAAGAAACATTATGTCTGGAACTGCCAACTCCCCATCCCGTAGCAGAAAGTGCACTTCAAATTCAGATCCTGTGTGGGGAAAGTAATGGCATCCCAATAAAAGAAATAGTAATAAATCAATAAAAAGTCAAATGCAATGCAAGCAGAGAAGTCAAGAATGAGATGCTGATGTTTTCTTTACCTTTGTCATGTAGGGATGCAGCTGCACAGAGCACAGGCAAGACAGAGATTTAAACAAGTACAAGTTAATTAACATACCTAGGGTATGAGAAAAGTGGAACTTCCAGCTCCAGTCCTAAAGGAAAGCTCAGGAAGCATGAAAAGCAGCAATGGCACCTCCATAATCCAGTGAAGGAAACAAATACCTTTGGGAACAGCTTGGGCAGCACAACCACAAGTTCTGGTTGCACTGCAGAAACACTGTTTTGGAGGAAACAGAGCAAGCTTGTTTCTGACAGTTTCTCCACGAGGAAGGACTTTGCCAGACTTTTGTGTTAAGAGAATATAGAGGTTAAATATCTGCACTCAAGATACATTAGACCATATCTTCTTTACAGTGAGGGTGCTGAGGCACTGGAACAGGTTGCCCAGGGAGGTTATGGATGCTCCCTCCCTGGAGGTGTTCAAGGCCAGGTTGGACGAGGCCTTGAGTGACCTTTGCTAGTGGGAGGTGTCCCTGCCTATGGCAGGGGGTTGGAACTAGATGATCCTTGAAGTCCCTTCCAACTTTACCATTCTATGATTCTATATCTGCCACTAACTTACTGCTGGCACCAATTTGTTGTCACAGACTGGCAGGGGTTAGGAGGAACCTCTTGGGAGTATCCAGTCCAACTCCCCTGCTAAAGCAGGTTCTCCTAGAGCAGGCTGCACAGGATTGTGTCCAGGCAGGTTTTGAGTATTTCCAGAGAAGGAGATATTTACTTGATGCAGACTTGCATTTTGCTTCCAAGCATCCTTGTAAAACTGTCCCACCCTCTCCTTTCCTTAGGGCCTGCCAGCAATCAGCAGAGGCAGCTGCCACTTACAGACCATGAGCTGGGGAGCAAAGAAAGATGTTTTGGTATCTCCACTTTGGCCACAACAACCCAACGTAGTGCCACAGGTTGTGGACAAAGTGGCTGGAGAGTGACCAGGCAGAAAGGTACCTGGAGGTACTGGTCGGCAGCTGAACACGAGCCAGCAGTGTGCCCAGGTGCCCAAGAAAGACAATGGCATCCTGGCCTGGATCAGGAACAGTGTGGCCAGCAGGACCAGGGCAGTCCCTCTGCCCCTGTACTCAGCACTGGTCAGGCCACAGCTTGAGTCCTGCGTCCAGTTCTGGGCCCCTCAGTTGAAGAAAGATGTTGAGATGCATGCGGGTGCCCAGAGAAGGGCATCAAGGCTGGTGAGGGGGCTGAGCACAGCCCTGTGAGGAGAGGCTGAGGGAGCTGGGGGTGTGCAGCCTGGAGGCTGCACAAAAGGCTCAGGGCAGACCTCATTGCTGTCTACAGCTACCTGAAAGGAGGTTGTAGCTAGGTGGGGTTGGGCTCTGCTGCCAGGCACCCAGGGACAGAACAAGAGGACACAGCCTCAAGCTGTGCCAGGGCAGGTTCAGGCTGGATGTTAGGAAGAAGTTCTTGACAGCAAGAGTGATTGGCATTGGAATGGGCTGCCTGGAGAGGTGGTGGAATCCCCATCCCTGGGGGCATTTAAAAGGAGGCTGCATGAGGCACTTGGTGCCATGGGTTAGTTGATTAGAAGGTGTTAGGTGATAGGTTGGACTGGATGATTTCAAAGGTGTTTTCCAACCTGACCAATTCTGTGATTCTTTATGCCATCACCTTTTAGGCAGAGAAATGGACTTGGCAAACTTCTCAGCAGCTCCTGTGAATTTATGCTGTTTGAGATCAGTGTGAGTGAGGACAACAAGGCCCAGCATTTTATGTTTGATATTGAAAGTTCAAAAGGAATTAAATGAGCATGAGGTGTTGGGGGAGGAGAGGCTTTCCCCCCACCTATCTTCAAAGAGAGTGTCAGAAGCCAGCATTGGTTATTCCCCCCCTGCCTCCTGGCCTGGAGGAAGCCCTGTCACACAGAGGTAATCCTGCACTGTGTCCCAGCAGGGAGCAGGCCTGTAATGGAGTCTGAGTCTGGTTTCCAGAGCAGGTTTCCAGACCTCCCTGTGCAGAGACAGGCTGCAGGTACCCAGCACTGCCTGCAAGCTGTTTGTGCAGCACTCTGTGCCAGCTGTACCACAAAGCCAGCAGCCTTGCAGACAGGAGTTTTACTACACGCAGAAGCTCAATGCATTTTTGCTGTGACTAGACCCGTGTGGGGTCTGTCTGACTCCAAATTTCTACATTCCCTATTGGGATGTAAGCAAGTCATAGAGAGGAGATCCACCAGGATCAGCAACCTGCTCTGCCAAACGGGGCACATCCCATAGCAGCACCTTCAATGTCCCACACTCTAGGGCAGCAGCCTTTGTCTTCCTCAGACCAGAAAGACACTGAAGACATAAAAGCTTTTCTGGGCAGGGTGGGAGGAAAGTGTTCCTAGTAATTGCAAAGTCCAAGAAATTTTTGGCTTCAACAACTTGACGTTTTCTGACATTCTTCTGTAAAAATGAAAAAAAAAAATTACAAATCCTATAAACACAACATTAAGTCTGCTGTATAAGTGTTTAGAGAAAGCTAAGTATTATAGATTTGGAGAAGTGTTAGTTACAGCTAAACATATAAAACACAGATCTGTTGCTAACAAAGCAAAAACACAGTTAAATAAGGCAAGTTGCTTTCCTTCTCTAAAGCTCATGCAAAATGAGATGGGAGAGGGCAGCATCTTGAGACAGCACATCAGTATTGCTGGGACATGTCCAGAGAAGGGCCATGAGGATGAGCAGAGGGCTGGAGCTGCTCTGCTATGGGGACAGGCTGAGAGAGTTGGAGTTGTTCGGTCTGGAGAAGAGAAGGATCCAAGGAGACCTTCTTGTGGCCTTCCAGTATCTGAAAGGGACTTCAAGAAAGCTGGGGAGGGACCTTTTTAGGGTGTCAGGTACTGATAGGACTGAGGGGAATGGATCCAAGCTAGAGGAGGGCAGATTGAGATTAGAGATTAGGAAGAAGTTCTTCAGCATGAGGGTGGTGAGACACTGGCACAGGCTGCCCAGGGAGGTGGTGGAAGCCTCATCCCTGGATGTTTTTAAGGCCAGGCTGGATGTGGGCAACCTGCTCGTTTGGACGTGGCACTTGGTGCCATGGTCTAGTCTTGAGGTCTGTGGTAGTGGGTTGGACTTGATGATCTTTGAGGTCTCTTCCAACCTTGCTATACTGTGTGATACTGCGTGATACTGTGATACTGTGATACTGTGCTCTAGTGTGAGGTGTCCCTGCCCATGGCAGGGAGGCTGGAACTGGATGATCCTTGAGGTCCTTCCAGCCCTGACAATTCTGTGATTCTGTGTAATTCTGTGATTACCTCTGGTCATCTGACCAGTGTCTTGGCAGCTGTCACTGCTTTTCAGGGACTTCTGACGTGATATGCAACTATCAACTCCAGCTCCTCTATGAAGAGCAGCAAATCCTGCCTGAAAACCACTCTCTCAGAGTTCCCATGATTCAACAATGAGCAAGCCTGGAAAGTCCCCTGGGACGGATCTTGGTCTCTGTAGGTTCTTTAGGGAGTCTGGGATAAGCTGGAACCCCTCAAACCGCGACAGGCAGCAACTGTTTGCAGGACAATTCTGTGATTCTCTGAAGTACAGAAGCATGTAATAGAGAGTGGTTTGCATCAGCTTTCAACTGCAGGCTGTGAGATGCCATCCACAGTAACTGGGCAAATCATCTCTCCCTGTGTCACTCATTGCAGAGCAGCAGCCACACTTCTCATACACAGGGCAAAAAGATGATCAACTTTCTGTGTTCTAATGTGGAAACTGTTCCCAAAAGCAGGCTGGCTCATGGTACCACTGGCTTTGCCACAACCAAGGAGCAAGTCAGTCTGGAGCCAGTCTCCATGAGCCAGTGCAAGCAATGCCTGACTACTTCTCTACAACTGAGTGCAGCCAGGCTGAGAGCAGCCCAGGCAGAGCTGTGTGTTCACACTGGTGACCAAATGGAGTGGATCTGCTCATGAGAGCATGGCTGCCAGCAGGAACCAAATCCAGGACTTTCGGCTGCAGCAGAGCAAGTTACTACCACCAAAACCAAATGAAACCTCATGAGCAGCAACAAAAATAATTCTAAAAAACCCACACAGCCCCACACACCACCACCATCCCCCCCAAAATAAATTCCAACCCAAAACCACAATACACTGATATGCCTGATCTAGTTCCCAGCAAAACAGAAACAACTACACCAAAAAAACTTGGGTGAATAAAGAATAAAGGCCCTAAAGCCACAAACATTCCAGTCACATTGGCACTACCTTGAACATCTCACTGTTATCCTCCAAGGTGGAGTCTGCCCTTTCCCTATCAAATGCTTTGTTAAAATTTAGAAGCAGTCAATAAAGCCTTCCAGAGCAGCTACCATTTTCTGCACGTGTTACGAGTTTCCTAAATCATTTCTATACTACACTGGGGTTCTCTCCTCCTGCCCAGAGGCTAAGCTCTCTTTATCTCCAGCTTTGGAGCCCTAAACACAGAAAGGACATTGACCTGATGGAGGGCCATGAAAATGCTCAGGAGGTTGGAGCAGCTCTGCTATGAGGACAGGCTGAGGGAGCTGGGGGTGTTCAGCCTGGAGAGGAGAAGGCTCCAGGGAGACCTAATAGCAATCTGCCAGTACCTGAAGGGGGCTACAAGAAGGCTGCAGAGAGACTGTTTGCAAAGGCCTGCAGGGACAGGATGAGGGCAATGGCTTCAAACTAGAGCACAGCTGATTTAGATTGGATGTGAGGAACAAGTTCTGCACCATGAGGGTGCTGGAACAGTGGAGCAGGTTGTCCAGGGAAGTAGTTGAGGCCTCATCCCTGGAGACATTCAAGGTGAAACTTGACAGAGCCCTGGGTGCCCTGGGCTAGTGGGAAGGTCCCTGTTGAGTGCAAGGCAGGGGTTAAACTGGATGACCTTTGGAGGTCCCTGGTCTGGCCCAGCCCAGACCATTCTATGATTACACTAAAAGGAATCAAGACAAGCTCTAAGTGTTCAGAACCTAGAGTGGGCTGTACTTATCATCACAATGGCTTCCATGCATTTACACTTTCCAAGGCTAAAACAGATAGACATAGAGGAAAGTCAAATGCAATAAAGTGAATTTTAAATTCCCAACTAGTGGCTACTGAATTACTTTGATAATACTATGGACAAATATTGAAATCAGCAGTAGAAAAATGTTTGTTCCTGTACCAAAAAAAAAGCCCAATAAACTTAATATTGCAGGAAAAAAAAACCCTCACTGAAGTTTTATCACATTGTGCCCTTGCTGAATAGCCTTGGCTTCAACAGCTGCTACATGAAATGTAGCTGTCACTACAGTGAATAAATAAGTAAGCAGTGCTATAATGCAGCTGCCCCCAATAACAGCATTAGTATAAAGCCTTTAGTGGTAGCCACAGCCCAAGCCAGCAATGCATTCTGACTCCATAAAGATGTGCTTCCACGTCAGCAAACATAGCAGCCTGTAGGTTATGTAGCTGATGTGGTGGAGCCAATCATTGACTGTGTCTCCTGCTTTCTAAGAGGATGGAAAAAAAGTAGGCATCTTGCTCACTGCTGGTTTTGGCTTCCTCCCTATGAAATATTTCTAATGTAAAACATAGAATGGTAAGGTTGGAAGGGACCTCAAGGATCATCTAGTTCCAACCCCTGCCATAGGCAGGGACACCTCCCACTAGAACAGGTCGCTCAAGGCCTTGTCCAAACTGCCTTGAACACCTCCAGGGAGGGAGCAGCCACAACCTCCCTGGGCAACCTGTGCCAGTGCCTCACCACCCTCACTGGAAAGAGCTTCCTCCTAACATCCAGTTTCAATCTCCCCTCTGCCAGCTTAAACCCATTGTCCCTTGTCCTGTCATTACAAGTTCCTCCCCAGCCTTCCTGTAGCCCCCTTCAGATACTGGAAGCCTTCTCTTCTCCAGGCTGCACAGCCCCAGCTCTTGTAGCCTGTCCTCATAGGAGAGCTGCTGCAGCCCTCTGATCATCTTCATGGCCCTCCTCTGGACCCTCTCCATTTCTGGCATGCTTCTCCAGTACTCCAGAGCTCCTCTTGTGTCTCTCCATAGCCAGCACTGCTGTGGATCCACTTTCCTCTTTCACATGTTTTTAACACAACCCTCAGCTCATCCACTGCAAGCAAAACATGGGTGCAGGAAGAATGCCTGTGGGAAAAGGGTCAAGGCAAGATTAACTTCCTTACAGAATCATAGAATGATTTGCGTTGGAAGGGACCTCCAAAGCTCATCCAGTCCAACTCCCTCTCCACTCAGCAAGAACATCCCCAACTACATCAGGTTGCTCACAGCCCTGTCCAGACTCACCTTCAATAGCTCCAGGGATGAGGTTCAAACCACCTCCTCTAGGCAACTTGTTTATGTTCCACCACCCTTATAGTGCAGAACTTGTTCCTAACATCCAACCTCAGTCTGCTCTGCTCTAGTTTGAAGCCATTGCCCTCATCCTGTCCCTGCAGGCCTTTGCAAACAGTCTCTCTGCAGCCTTCTTATAGCCCCCTTCAGGTACTGGCAGGTTGCTCTTAGATCTCCCTGGAGCCTTCTCTTCTCCAGGCTGAATACCCTCAGCTTCCTCAGCCTGTCCTCATAGCAGAGCTGCTCCTGATCATTTTTGTGACCTCCTCTGGACCTGCTCCATCAGCTCCATGTCCTTCCTGTGCTGAGGGCTCCAGAGCTGGATGCAGCAGTGCAGGTGAGGTCTCAGCAGAGCAGAGCACTGCAGATTTCATCAGCACAGTGATTTCAGAGGCAAACACACCCTGTGCAGTCTGCTAGGTGGTGCCCACAGCAGCAGACTTTCACAGACTGACAATGGAACGAGAAGTACCAAAAGGCAACAGCAGCTGGCAAACCATTTAAGTTGAATAGTTGCACCTTTTTTTTTTATTATTCTCTTGCAGAATCTCAGTTATATATAATCTTACTTAAATACATTCACAAGTCTTCAAGCCAAGTGATTTTCTTAGCAGACAAGCTCTTCTCATAGAAATGAAAGACAAGACTTGCATAAGGTCACCCTCAGCAAGTTTGCCTGATAGAGATGAAAATGTTAAGGAGGATCTGTTCTGCATTCTTGAGTCGAGTAATATTTAAAAAAAAAACAAAAAAACAAAAAAAAACCAGACAAGAAAGAGCCAGGTGGGAAGTTTGGCCATCTACCTCCTCAGCACTTCTGAAAACAAATCAATTTAGTCATCTAGAAGCTGGGCCATAAGCTCCCTGCAGGAATGCTCATGCATACACAAGCCCCAAAGAGGTTTTATTCAAAGCTTAATCGCACAGCAGAAAAATATCAGCAGATTTATTCTATGTGCTAGCTTGACTTACAAGATAACCTGGCACTTCTGAACAGGTGAAATAACTAGGTGCACCAGCAAGGGGACAGGAACACTTTAAAATGTTTCATGCAGTTTCAGCAGTTATGCAAGATGGAATTACAGGATGTCAGGGGCTGGAAGGGACCTCTGAAGCTCATCCAGTCCAACCCCCCGGCCGGAGCAACATCACCTGCACCAGGTCACACAGGAACACATCCAGGCAGCTCTTGAATATCTCCAGAAAGAGAGACTCCACAACTTCCCTGGGCAGCCTGTGTCAGGGCTCTGTCACCTTCACAGGGAAAACATTCCCCCTCATGTTTCCATGGAGCTTACTATGCCTCAACTTCCACCACTGCTCCTTGTGCTGTCACTGGGCATCACCCAGCAGAGCCTGGCTCCAGCCTCCTGGCACTCACCTGCACATCTTTAGAACCAGCAATGAGGTCTCCCCTCAAGCTCCTCCTCTCCCAGCAGCAGAACCCCAGCTCCCTCAGGCTATCCTCCTAAAGAAGATCTTCCACCACCTTCAGCATCTCTGTGGCTCTGTGCTGGACTCTCTCAAGCAGTTCCCTGAGGTCCTTCTTGAACTGAGGGGCCCAGAATTGAACACAACATTCCAGATGCAGCCTCATCAGGGTAGAGTAAAGGGCTAAGAGAACCTCTCTCCACCTACTAACCACAGCCCTTCTAATCCACTCCAGGCTGGCACTGGCCTTCTTGACCACCAGAGCACATTGCTGGCTCATGCTCATCCTTCCATCCACCAGGACTCCAGTGGGTCATACAAAGGACAAAAAAAATCCTAAGGCAGTTATGAAGTGAAGTGAAAGTGTACAGAAGTTTAAGTCTTAAGAACAGGACTGTAGGATCCAATAATAAATTCAAACAAACCTAGTGACAGCTCTTCCTTTCCCCACTGCAAAGACTTTGGCCAAAAAATTATTTATTTATATATATAAAAAACCATTTTCTGAAAGTAACTGTTTCATTGTTTGGGGCCTAGTTACTATTCTTGGTCTTTGCCACTGCTGGTTTGCCTCTTCCTTTGCTGCTCTAGTTTGAGTTTTCTGCAGGAGTGTGGCAAGCACATCTTTTACAATTCTTGATTTGCTTGTCACCTCACACTACTTCTGATTCAGCATTTCCTCTGCCTCACTTTGTAGCCTACAAAGATGAGAAGAAGCCTAAGGAGACAGTCAGCCACCTCAAAAATCTTAGAATGCATGGAAATAGCTCATTTGTCCCCAAAAAAGCAACTCGTTCTTCGTAATTCTGTTTCAGTTTCAACAATCCCTAATGAGTCTAAAACCAAAAACTCCCAAGTGGACACCTTGCTGCTGATTATGTCCCTATGCAACCATTTGATCTGGGCTCAAACCAGGCAAGTCAGAAAATGGTTTATGCATCACAGTTACTAACTAACAAGGTGGATGAAACTGCCTGAGCCGGCTCGCTCGGAAGGTGCTTCATCACCACACAGTCCTGCTCAGGCAGCTCTTCAAAAGCAGAGACAGAGACCAAGCATATTTCAGAGAACCACACAAACATTCAGGCTGGAAAAGCCCCTCAGGATCACCAAGTCCAACCATTAACCCTACTCTACAAGGCACACCCTAAACCACATCCCCTAGCACCACATCTCTCTTGTAGTGAGGTGCCCAAAACTGAACACAACACTCAAGGTTTGGCCTGACCAGAGCACAGTCCAAGAGGACAATCACCTTCCTGCTCCTGCTGGACACAGCATTTCTGATCCCAGCCAGGATGCCTTTGGCTCTCTTGCCCACCTGGGCACACTGCTGGCTCATCTTCAGCTGCTTCTCCATTACAACCCCCAGGTCCTCTTCAGCTGGGCAGCTCTCCAGCCACACTGCCCCAAGCCTGTAGCGTTGCTTGGGGTTGTTGTGACCCAAGTGCAGGAGCTGGCATTTGGCCTCATTGAAGCTCACTCCATTAACACTGGCAATGGATCCAATCTATCCAAGTCCCTCTGTAGAACCTCCCTACCCTTGTGCAGATCAGCACTGCCACCCAACTTGGTGCCATCTGTGAACTCACTGCTGACACACTCTGTGTCCGCATCAAGGGCATCAACAGATGTGAAACAGAAGTGGTCCCAGCAGAGCCCTGGGGGTCACTACTTGTGCCTGGCTGCCAAGTGGATTTAACTCCACTGACCACCAGCCTTTGGGCTCTCTTGCCCAGCAGTGCTTTATCCAGCAGAGCTGTCCCCATCCAAGCCATCAGCAGCCAGTTTGGCCCCAAGAATTCTGTGGGGAGCAGTGTCAAAGTCAAGGTAGACAGGACCCAATCTATCCAAGTCCTTCTGTAGAGCCTGTTTCCCAAAAGCCTGCACAGAGGTGAGGTCAGGAAGCAGAATGCAAGGAATGCCCCTGCTGACTGCAGAGGGTTTGGACTAGATGACCTTAGGAGATCATTTCCAACCCAGACCATTCTACGATTTCTAAGCAAGTAGCCAAATTTTCCAGAGCAGTTGAGCTTGCAGCTCTCCTGATAAAGAGGCAGCATTATGCCCTCAGGACACATGCTGAAGCACTCAGTTTGAAGCTGCTATTTTTGAAAGCTGTATTATAGATCTACTTGTTTTGACTCTTTATTTGGCTTTTACCACTGTCCTCATCACCAGGTCTCAAGAACTTCCAGATGCACATATTAACAGCCCTGGCAGCTCTCCTTGAGAAAAACAAATCTCATCCTTGGCAACATCTAAATTTTATGATTGTCCATCTAGGCTGCCTGTTACAAAGATGGAAAGTCAGGTTGAACTCAAACTCTCCATTCCCCCAGAGAGAATTACAGGTATGAAAAAGAGAAACTCAAAAGGCTTTGTGATCCCTGTGTGGCACACTGCGGCTGTAAAACCAAACCCATTTTATTTCATCATATTCAAATCCCCACAGTTCCAGTGAAATTTAATTATACCTTCACTTTGCATAATTAAACAGCCATTGCATGACTTTCTAAAGCATATAAAACAACTGATGAGTGTGGTGGTAAAGTGCTAAGTGCTTTAGGAGGCTACAGGTATGTCTAGACAGCAGCCAACTTGCATAAAAGCAACACTGTTTTGTTTGCCTGGCAGCAGCAAGCAGTTCTCCACACACACCACATTTCTGCACATCAACTGTTCCTGGTATTTTATCTACCCAATTTAAAGCTAGCTCAACTAATTGCATCATGCAGAACATCTACGATCCAAAATCCTGCTGATTATCAGATGGGACTCAGTATCTTAGCCACAAAGGAGCTTTTTAGTCTGCAGAGGAGAAGGCTGAGAGGGGATCTGAGCAATGTCTATCAATAGCTGAGGGCTGGGGGTCAGGAAGGAAGGGACAGGGACAGCCTCTGCTCACTTGTGCCCTGCCATAGGACAAGGGGCAAGGGATGGAAACTGCAGCACAGAAGTTTCCCCTCAACATGAAGAAGAGTTTCTTGCCTGTAAGGGTGCCAGAGCCCTGGCACAGGCTGCCCAGAGAGGTTGTGGAGTCTCCTTCTCTGGAGCCCTTCCAGCCCTGTCTGGATGTGTTCCTGTGTGACCTGTGCTAGATTCTCTGGTCCTGCTCTGGCAGGGGAGGCAGACTGGAAGTTCTCCAGAGGTCCCTTCCAACCCCTAGCATCCTCTGATCCAAAGGTTTGTAATTTGGTAGAGCAGTAGCATCAGCTGAACCCTTAGCACTGGTTCATTCCAGTACATTAACCAAGTGAGAAACAACTTTTATTACCTCCTCCTTCACTAAAAACACTCCTATGACACGAAGCTTTCTCATTTTATCTATGCCCTGAAGGACTTCTTAGATAAAATTCATCCTGTTTGGTAAGTTTCTCCTTCCCAGAATTTCTATGTCATGTTCATCATCTGGTATCCAAGTCAGCTGTCCTTAATTCCTTCCTCTTTGAGAAGTGGTGCTAATGAGCCATGATACCTGTGACAACACAGCATGAAAGCTTTCTCTAAATTTCTTTCCTTTTGGAAAACTAATCACAGAATGAGAGGGGCTGGAAGGGACCTCTGAAGCTCATCCAGTCCAACCCCCTGCCAGAGCAGCATCTCCTACACCAGATCACACAGGAACACATCCAGGCAGCTCTTGAATATCTCCAGAAAGAGAGACTCCACAACTTCCCTGGGCAGCCTGTGTCAGGGCTCTGTCACCTTCACAGGGAAAACATTCCCCCTCATGTTTCCATGGAGCTTACTATGCCTCAGCTTCCACCACTGCCCCTTGTGCTGTCACTGGGCATCACCCAGCAGAGCCTGGCTCCAGCCTCCTGGCACTCACCTGCACATCTTTAGAACCAGCAATGAGGTCTCCCCTCAGGCTCCTCCTCTCCCAGCAGCACAGCCCCAGCTCCCTCAGGCTCTCCTACTAAGGAAGATCTTCCACTGCCTTCAGCATCTCTGTGGCTCTGTGCTGGACTCTCTCAAGCAGTTCCCTGAGGTCCTTCTTGAACTGAGGGGCTCAGAACTGGACACAATATTCCAAATGCAGCCTCACCAGGGCAGAGTAGAAGGGAAAGAGAACCACTGTCCACCTACTAACCACAGCCCTTCTAATACACCAGAGGCTGGCATTGGCCTCCTTGACCACCAGAGCACATTGCTGGCTCATGCTCATCCTTCCATCCACCAGGACTCCAGTGGGTCATACAAAGAACAAAAAAATCCTAAGGCAGTTATGAAGTGAATTGAAAGTGTACAGAAGTTTAAGCCTTAAGGATAGGAGTAGGACTGCAGCATCCAGTACAAAATTCAAATAAACCCACTGACAGCTTCTCCTTTCCCCACTGCAAAGACTTTGGCCAAAAAAAAAAAAAAAAAAAGTTATATATATAAATGTGTTACATTATATGTAAACTTTGTTATATATTTATGTATTATATTTTTTGTATATATAAACTTTTTATATATTTTTTAATTTTTATATATACATATAAAATAAATAAGTCCCCACATTTTCTGAAAGTAACTCTTTCATTGTTTGGGGCCTAGTCACTGTTCTTGGTCTTTGCCACTGCTGGTTTGTCTCTTCCTCAGGCTCTCCTCCTAAGGAAGATGTTCCACTGCCTTCAGCATCTGTGTGGCTCTGTGCTGGACTCTCTCAAGCCAAGAGGCCCTTTTTGAACTGAGTGGCTCAGTCTTTTGTAAGCAGCTACTAGGGGATGCAAACACACCACTTGACATAGTATCTTTCATTTTGGTTTTTTCCTCACTCCCTTGTCTTCTCAAAGCCATTACCTCTGCTGATTTCTGGTGTCTGAAGCTAAAGGATACAGGAAGGCTGGGGAAGGACTATTTAGAAAGACTTGTAATGACAGGATGAGAGGCAATGGGTTTGAACTGGCAGAGGGGAGATTGAAACTGGATGTTAGGAAGAAGTTGTTTGCAGTGAGGGTGGTGAGACACTGGCACAGGTTGCCCAGGGAGCTTGTGGAGCACAGAATCACCCAATGTGATCAAGATCACATTGGGTGATTCTGTGCTCCACAACCTCCCTGGAGGTGTTCAAGGACAGGTTGGATGAGTCCTTGAGTGACCTGTACTAGTGGGAGGTGTCCCTGCCTATGGCAGGGGGTTGGAACTAGATGATCCTTGAGGTCCCTTCCAACCTTACCATTCTATGATCTTACAGCATCCTTTCTTTCTACAGCTGCATAGGTGCTAGGGGCTTTTCAATCAACACATTGAGCACAGAATGTAATTAACAATAGGCTGCTGTGAGAATGGTGCTTGTGTTTTACATGCCAGGTAAAGAATAAAGCCTTTTACCATTCTTCTCAGAAACCCTCCCCAACACCCACAGATTGCTACCACTTCATGTATGCAATTGCTCAGGTAAAGCAACTGAGAACACCGTGAGTTGAAGGTGATTTCAGCAAACATTTTGCTTTTCTGTTTAATTCAGCCTTGTTTTAAACAGTCAGGTCATAACTGAAGACAGCACTTCTGGATGGATTGAGCACCCCACACCTGCTACAAACTAGCTGTCCAACAGACAAATTACACAGCCAAACGTGAGTTAAGAGAAGTAAGCAACCTACTTTTTCTTAGAAGATCCAGCCCCAGGAGCTGCAGCACCAAGAACATCTTGCAGCCTTTACAGACCTGCTCCCCTGAGGAGTCCCTAATTTGTTCTACCTGGAGTCAACAGGTTGCCTTCAGCTGGGACTGGGGCCTCCAGCACACAGCTGTGGTGATTTAACAGGACTTCACCTCCACCTGCTTGCTTTCACCCCTCTGCAGGAGGCTGCCAGCTCTTGGAGGGTGTGCTGGTTTGAGGCTAATTGGAATATTTTACTGAGAGAAATTAAGGGTCATGAGGGTGATCAGAGGGCTGGAGCTGCTCTGCTGTGAGGACAGACTGAAAGAGTTGGGGCTGTTCAGTCTAGAGAAGAGGAGGCTCCCAGGTGACCTTATTGTGGCCTTCCAGTATCTGAAAGAGGCTATAAGAAAGCTGGGGAGGGACTTTTTAGGCTCTCAGGTAGTGACAGGACTGGGGGGAATGGAGCAAAGCTGGAGGTGGGGAGATTCAGACTGGCCATGAGGAGGAAGTTCTTCAGCATGAGAGTGGTGAGAGCCTGGTTGGGGTGGCCCAGGGAGGTGGTTGAGGCCTCATCTCTGGAGGTGTTTAAGGCCTCATCCCCGGAGGTGTTTAAGGCCAGGCTAGATGAGGCTCTGGCCAGCCTGATCTAGTGTGAGGTGTCCCTGCCCATGGCAGAGGGGGTTGGAACTGGATGATCCCTGTGGCCCCTTCCAACCCTGACTGATTCTATGAGCCTATAAATCTTTAGCTGTGAGAAGAAAGAAAAAAAGAAAAAACCAACAGTAACCTCTATCACTCATTCTTCTGCTGAGAAACACAACTGGTCAAAGTATAGCTAAGACACTCACTCCTCACACACTTCTCAGATAGTCCTCACTACTTCTCCTCCTCTCTGGTGCTCTGTGTGGTGACATCTGCCTTAACCCTAATCCAACCTAACCTTTTTTTTTTTTTTCCCCCTAACTTTCTTGCTGGTTTTTTTTGACATCTCACCTCAGATCTCTCCAGATTTATCATGTGAGATATACAAGGATTGATCTGGTTATTTCTGAAGAGAGGGAAAGGGGGGGAAAGGGGAGGTGAGGTTTGGATCGGGACCCTCCTGGGCACTCTGATTTCTGGGAGGGGTATTGTGTTTCTGTATTACCTTTAACTTCTATATAACTGTAAATATTTGTAGTATATTGTAAATATCTGCTTGTAAATTGTCCTAAGCTGTGAATATAGCTTCAGTCCTTAACTTCCAGCTGGCTGAGTCTAGTCTGGGTGATTTCATTGAGGGGGGTGGGGGGTGTAACTCCCAAACTATCACAGAGTCAGTCAGAGGAGTCATCATCATCATTCTCACTCATACTGATCTCAAAGAGCATAAATTCACAGGAGCTGCTNGCACCTCAACATCTTTCTTCAACTGAGGGGGCCCAGAACTGGACACAGGACTCAAGGTGTGGCCTGATGAGTGCTGAGTACAGAGGCAGAAGGACTGCTCTGCTCCTGCTGGCCACACTGTTCCTGATCCAGGCTAGGATGCCATTGGCCTTCTTGGGCACCTGGGCACACTGCTGGCTCATGTTCAGCTGCCAGCCAGTACCTCCAGGTCCCTTTCTGCCTGGTCACTCTCCAGCCACCCTGTCTCCAGCCTGTAGCGCTGCTTGGGATTGTAGCGGCCAAAGTGCACAACTTGGCACTTGGACTTGTTAC